>JBBPCZ010000148.1:6653940-6664003 GCA_037974445.1 Brycinus macrolepidotus | reverse complement strand
GAATGGTTGTCTTACTCATAGAGATGCTGATTTAAAAATAAATTGCAGTGGTCTCTTATTTTTTTCCAGAGCTGTATATATATATTTGTATTATTTGTACAGTGTACTTTTTATATTGTGTTGTATAGTTTTTATTCTACTGGTTATGCTGCTCTTACTTTCTCCTCTTCTTCCGCCCACTTGCTTCTGTATCAAAGCAAATTTCCCACTCGTGGGACTAATAAAGGGTTATCTTATCTTAACAGTCAGTTCTTTAAGTTGATGTGTTCGAAGCAGGAAAAATGGGCAAGCATAAAGACCTGGATGACTACAAAACCAGGAGTTTTCCTGGTATGCAGTGGCCAGTACCTACCAAAAGTGCTCCAAGGAAAGGCGACTGGTGAACCAATGACAGGTTCATGGGCACCCAAGACTCTGACATGCATGGGGCGTGATGTCTAGCCCAGTTTGATCCGATCACACAGAAAATCTACTGTAGCATAAATTGCTGAAAACGTTTATGCTGGCTATGATAGAAAGGTGTCAGCGCACACAGCGCATCACACCTGGTGGTCTAGTGGTTAGGGAGTTGGCCTTGTGATCAGAAGGTTGTGGGTTCAAATCCCAAGACTGAGCAAGGTACCGTCCCCACACACTGCTCCCTGGGCGCTGTGTTCCTGGCTGCTTCACTTGGTGAATGGGTTAAATGCAGAGAAAGAATTTCATGCTGTTCACACCGTGTGCTGTGGTGTGTTCACGTATGACAAATGGTCACTTTCACTTCAGCTTTCTGCATGTGGGCTGTGTAACCACAGACCAAAGTGCCCATGCTGACCCCTGCCTATTTCTGGAGGCACCTACAATGGGCATTAGAACTGAACCATGGAGCAATGAAAAAATTGGCCTGGTCTCTTCATATTACTTTTTTTGTTGTTGTTTTTGTGTTATATAGACAGCCTTACATACGTGACACTTTAGGAAGAGATGGTACCAGGATGCACAATGAGAAGGCAGCAAGCTACAGAGGCAGTTTGATGCTCTGGGCAATGTTCTGCTGGATCCTGGCATTCATGTGGATGTAACTTTGACATGAACCACCAACCTAAACACTGTTGCAGACCAAGAACAGCACTTCATGGCCACTGCGTTCCCCAGTAGCAGTGGTAGAAGGGTAATATGCCCTGCCACACTACAAAAATTGTTCAGGAAAGGTTTGAGCAACATGACAGAGTCCAAGGCTGGGAATCCCCCACTCCAATCGAACACCTTTAGTATGTGCTGGACAAACTAATCTGATCCATGGAAGCCACATCTCACAACTTACAGAACATAAAGCTTAAGGCCAGATCCCACAGAACACCTTCAAAAGGTCTTGTGGGGTCCACAGCATCGGGTCAGAGCTGTCTGGGGGGCCCCGAGAGGGACCTACACAATATTTGGCAGGTGGTTTTAATGCTATTGCTGATAGGCGTATAGCCCTCACCTTAACTTAATATAAATGGTGCCATTTCATCTGTACTATACAAAACACTAAATCAAGAAAACCTTCTTCTAACGACTCAAAACATCGAACTGTTACGTAAACGGCATCAGACGCCACATCTGACGGTGTGAAATGAACACAGGAACCGATATGCAGGTAATGGTTTTATTTTTCATCTGAACAACTCCCCTGCACTGGTTACACTTAACTTTAAAACACTGCCGAGTGAGAGAGGAGTTCACAGAAAACTTGCTTCGACAGAGTGTGCGCAAGAACATCAAGACCTAATCTGATAACGCAGGCAAATTTCAGCCCTGTGCTGGATGTGTACTGTTTTACTTGGGAAACCCCTTTCGGAATTAGTCATCTGTTTCATTAAGTTGTTTTGCACGGACAGTGAGTGCCCAGATTTTAACCCGCTCCAGATACTACTGAGTTTCACCCAAATGGTCACCAACGTACTTCTTACTGCTACTGATGTTTGGATTTTCAAATCATAGAAATCAAATTTAAGGTAATCTGAATGCTGGTATATGATTTCCCTTTATAAATATTTAAATATATAAACACTTCAGGGCAATTTGCCTATATATATATTTTTTTTTATATTTTGCACACACAGCTGGACATAACGGACAAAATTCTAAAAATTCCAGGACGAAATTCACAGTGGCAGTCACAAAACAGAAAAAAAAAAGAAAGAAAGAAAAAAAAAAAACTACCACAAGCACAACAGTACACATCCCGAATCAGGTTTCAGTGAACAAACCTCTCACTCTTCGCCAAGGCAGTTTGAAAAGAACATGAAAGGACGAGAGGGTTGGGGAAAAGATTCAAAAAGAACATACTTTGAGACAGCCACTGAGGTGTGTACAATTCTGCGTACAACAACTACAAAAACAGGACATAAAAGTAATGCTGACATTTTCTTCATTCACTTTTGTTCCGTCACTACTGCAGACATTGCTTCCCCCCTCCCCCCACCCAAGATTACCTGCGTACAATGTCTACAGCACAAACAAAAATGATCTATCAAGACCCACTAGCCACTAAACAAACATTAACACCTCACTCACCCACACCCTCCCGCCAAAAAAAACAACAAAAAAAACCTTAACCCGAACAAGCCAATTAAATTGTGATGAACTGAGTGTTTGTTGGTTTAGAAATAGAAAATCTTTCAAATTCACATCTGCAAATTGACAGAGGTTTACCAGCTACTGAATAGAGACACTGTGTGTTTGATATTCGTAGACAATGCCTCCTTGTACACAGTGCCACAAAAACTAAGAACTAAAGTATTACCTCGGCAAATAAAACACCTTTTTGTGTCGATCAGTGTGGGCATGACAACTATTAGCATTAAATGCTTCTGCAAGGATACTGGCTCAGATTTTTCACTGTTACCCTTAAGAAAAGCCCCAGCTGTAATTACTGATACTAACACAACAGACTCAAACACTCTCTCTCTCTCTCTCACTCACACACACACGCGCACGCCACACACACACACACGCACGCACCCTGCAAATGCATTAACGTACAGGATAACAAATGCAGCATTTTCAATACATGTACACGAACCAACACACGCCTTCTCTAGCTGTACCTCCTCATCTCTCTCTCTCTCTCACTCACGCACGCACGCACGCTTTTTGGTTATGCTTAAGTCCTGAAAATCAGTACTACCACCCACCTGAAGGAAAAAACAAATCCCCAAAAACCTTCAAGACCTTACACCCATTTGTTTGTCACATCTGCCTGTAAACTGTACACACAGATTTACATTCATACAGAAATCAATCGCTCCAATGAAGGGGTCACTCAGAAGGAAAAAAGAAAAAGTATGACATACTATAGACCCAGTATGTCACTACTGGTATTAAGAGGGTGCTTGAAGGAGGAAATGAAAGGAAAATGACCCTGAGAATAATTCTGCTCTCAATATAGGAGGATTTTTTTTTTGCAGCTGTGATCTAGGGCTGAACAATATACGGTTTGTTCAGTGTTATGGCAGTGTTGGCACTGGTATTGCCAAGGCTTGAAATATGTAAATGTGTAGTTTTCGGGGGGGATAAAATGTGTTTTATATATATATATATATATATATATATATATATAAAAATATATATATATATGCACGCACGCACATATCCATCCCAGGTGAGTCTCTGAATATTTCAGGCCAGGCTTTACTTATGTAACATCAATGGATTTCCAGTATGATTTGAATATATTAACATGCACAACACACTTGCAATGTTCAAAACATATCGCTTCAAAAGGGTTCCAGAGTCAAAGCTTTGAAGAGCAGAATTATACTAATGGTCATTCCTAAGGAATTTATCATCTGTAACCACCCCAAGCACACTGCATAGCACCGCCGATGCAAAGCCAGCTATTCCCGAAAGCCAGAAGTTTTGTTGGGCGTATTAAGAGCTGAAAACACAAGAGCTGACAACTGTTCCTTCACCAGACTACCCTGGCTCAGAAAGTATTCACAATTCACTATCCAAACAAACAAAAAAAATTCTTATGGAGTAAAACTACTTTTGAAGGGGAAATTAGTTACAGCTGCCACAGTAAGATGCTACAGTTTTGCTTTTAAAATAACAATAATTCATATTCAATCCAAACTCATTCGGTAATTTAGAAACTCATTCCATGTTTTAGAAAACCCATGACGTGGAAATGGTTGGGGGGGGGGGGGGGGAATCCTTCCATGCATTCTTCTATTTAAAAAAAGGCAGCTGAAAGCAAAAGCCAAAAACGAATTTATGCTACCAATAAGTTCATACATTCACTCATTTGCAAGACAAGAAAAATCTGTGAAAAAGAAATCCAAATGCAACCAAGCCTGACATCTCTTTATAAAGTCAGTTATATGCTTTGCACTCAGAACTTCATTAATGAGGAAAAAAACCCACAAACATCTCATCCTCTAAACATTGAAAGGGACTTGCGAACACCTCCGCTGTGTGTCTGAAAACCATTTTCGCTCCATGCTGCTCAGACCACTGCCATCTGCCAAGCTTTCATTCGACCCTTATGCAGTTTGATACACTACATGTAGTATTAAAACATGAATCTGCAATAAGACATCTGAGAAATTACTCACTTGACATTACTCTCAGTGACTATGCTTAGGTCAGGAATGTTAATCCAAACATTAGAAACATTAAAAAGGCTCGAGTTAACAATAACAAATCTTCAAGGTAAAAAGAGCATCTTTAGCTGCCGTGTCTTCCTGTAATATATCCACAGACTGGCGAATGTCTGAAAGCAGTGTTCTGTATTGGGAAGTTTGAATTTTAGTTTCCTGAGCCTGCTATGAATTCCCAGTTAGTACAATTACTTGAACAATCGGTGCAACAATCTTCTGGGTGATGGTAGAGGCCAACTGAAAAAGCACGAGGTAAGATACTAAAGGTTTATCTTTTCAGTTTTTATACTTCATAGCTTGAAAAGGAGGAGCTCAAATACCTAAAAGGTCAGCACTGTTAAACATCTTCCTTAGCATCCTAAAAATTTATCACCTATCACCACTGTATACTTTATCCTTTTAAGCCTTGAATGTCATTTTAAAGGTAGTTCATAATTTAGCAGAATATGTCAGAAATATCTAGAGCCTTTTGTGAGCCTGCAGCTTGTGGAGATATGTTAAGGCACTTGAGTGAGTAAAAAAAAAAAAAAAATGTTTCTGTATCTGGCAGGCTGTGGCTCAGCTGATTATTTCTGTAGCTAGTAAGAAGAGTTATCCATTGTCACTTTGAGAATTCTAGTTTTGAGTACTCTGTTTACATTGATATGTAATAAAGAAGCAGTAACACCCATGCTGCAGAAGGTAGCCTGTGCCATTTAAAAAAAATATATATATATATCAGAGGTGTTTGCAAGTCTTTCACCATCAACCAAACCCCGACTTGTCTGTTCTGACTGGGTTTTTTGTTTATTGCAAGTCTCAAGTGGACTCTGGAATGTACAGGTTCGTTCCTTAAAAGTGAATCTCTTGTCCTGGTGTAAAGCATAATACAAATGTGGCAATTCAACCCTTGCCATTTTGGAACTTAATAAGTAAACAACAAAAACTGTGAAAGTTGGGATTTAGGGGGGGGGGGGTCAGATGCCAAACGCTGGTGTGTGCAAAAGCTGATGTTTGTGCAAAGCCAGGTTTCTCCTAACCTCCTGAGGAAAAGAGAGCAAACAGTTACTAATTTCGATATTCAAAATATGCAGCTGAACTCAGATTTCAAGTAAGAGCCTTAGAAAGAAAAACTAGTTCCCACCACTAGTTTATAAATGTTTGAATACAAAGGCATGCTCTTACTATGCACTGTGCATGCATATACAGCTTCTTGTTTCCCTAAAATAACCTACATAATCAATCATTCACCTGTACATCCACCAAAAACCCCTGAGTGGTACTGACCTGTTCTCTCATGGTGGAACTTAGGAGGATTGAGGCTTCTCTGCCAGGTGTTCCTTCTCTTCTGCCTCTGCCTCAGAATTGCTTGTGTGGTACTCAGCCACATACAGGCTTTTATCAATGCTGCCAGGGATGGGTTTGATATCAGTCACCAGTTGGTCCTCAATAGCCTTCAGGTTAAAGCGATCCTCCGCTGTGATCAAGTTAATGGCCAGACCCAGGTGGCCAAACCTCCCTGAAGAGGAAAGACTGTGTTAGCTGTTGTTCTCTTTTTACCCCGTTAGACACGGTTTCTAAAGAATAATTATTTGTTGCTTTTCACTTCAGGAACTACAGGCACCATGTGGAGTTTTACTGACACCTACGACTGACTCCAGGCTAGGGATCTGTTTATTATTTAGTCAGATGCAATTTACTTTGAAAATTAGAAGTACTCATAGGAATTTGAGACCAGTAGTAATTATTATCCATCCTGTAAGTTTACACACACTTCCCAGTTTATTTCACACTTCTGTATTGTCTACTTTCTGGACTGTCTAAGATTCACATCCCACTCACACTGCTGTAACATTGCTATATTGTCTATTTATTGTTCTGTTCTGTCATCTCTTGCACTTTGCTCAATGCTGCTAACTGCCTCCTGTGCAATTATCATACTTATGGTGCAATACTTATCATTCCAGAAGGTTTACATAGTGTCCACATTAGTAGTCTATTTATTGTTTGTCTGTTGTCTACTGTCAATTGTAACCTGCACTCTGTTGACTGTTGAATGCTGTATGTTGCTACCGTGGTCCATGGAGAAACGTCTCATCACACTATGTACATGCACACAGCTGCTGATGACAAAGTAACCTTGAACCTTAATTTATGTTGGAAAGCTATATTCTATTCATGTTTGACCTTTAAATAATCATTAGAGAGAATGGACTGATGAAGTTTTATATCAATTATGGATGAAAATATCACCTGAGCGCCCAATACGATGCAGATAGGTCTCTGCATTCTTGGGAAAGTCAAAGTTGATGACCACATTCACTGCCTGGATGTCGATTCCTCTGGTGAACAAATCTGGTTGAAACACATTCACCAAAAGATAGTATAAATACTTTCAGTCTCAAAGTAAATTCTTTAATGCACTGAAATCACTCTTTACTAATCCATAATGAGTAAAGAGTTCAAATAAATTATAAATATCAAACAAACAGAAAAAACACCTTTTTGGGGTTCCACTCATTATGGAACATGCTACTACTTAACAAGTGCCCATACACATTTTTCTTGATTTTTTTTTGTCCCCTCAGGTCCACTTATAATATTTGTGTGGTTCTATGTATTGTGTACATAATTCCTTTTACATTTTCCAACCTGTCTTTATCCTAAAGACTAAAGTGGCTGTTTGCGTTTGTGTCTAACTGATACATTTAAATGAGCCATGTCGAGTCATTGGTGGTTGCGTACTGTGCCTTGTTTAAAAAAACGAATTTCACTGTGAATGGGCAGAGCTAAACTGATGCAGGCTGAGTAAGTGCATATATGGAAATATAATCACGAATACAGTGAATTCAAAATGAGCTGCTTTTGCAGCTTCATTTCCATTTATGGACTGATTAGACTGGGGAGTGAAAGAATGAATAAAACATTTATCACTTCAACAAAACAAAGGAATAGTGGTTTTCCATTATCCTTTAAATATATGTGGTGGGGGAACTCAGTTCAACACAGAAAGGTGACTTTAGGAATAGAGACGAACCTGTGCAGACAAGATTCCTGCAGAGTCCATTTCTGAAGTCATGGAAAACACGGTTTCGGTACTCCTGCCAAAAAAAGCGAAAGGGTACAGTCAAAGGACACAGATGGACAACACTCCTACACATCGAGTGTCAGACAAGCTTCCTGAGTTAAAGTGACATAAAACAGAACATCAGCACAACAGCGGACTGAATCAAACATTAACATACCTGCATCATCTTAGCATGGATGTAAAAACAAGAGTAGCCCAGCTGGGTAATTTTCTTGGCCAGGAGTTCCACTCTCTGAGTGGAGTTGCAGAAGATGATTGACTGATTAATCTGAAGCTGTACACAGGAAAACAAAATGGCACAATGTATTGACAAACGGTACGCTCATGTTTTAAATATCACAACATGTCTGGATGAGTGGCTGTATGCTTTACCCTCGAGAAGAGTGTGTTTAGACAGTGGACTTTCTGCCTCTCAGTTACATAGGCATAGTACTGGGTGATGCCTTTCAGGGTTAATTCCTCCATCAGATTAATCTCGTAGGGCTTCTGCAGGTGCTTTGACTGCAGGAAAGGAAAGAAAGCAAAAGGATACAGAATGGCTATAAACATGCAAGTGTGTATGTTACTGTTAAAATCAACTGCTCGATTAATCTTGACAAATTACCATGAATTTCTGTACACTGGTGGGAAAGGTGGCAGAGTAGAGCAGAATCTGCCTGTTCTTGGCCAGGAAGCTAATAATGTCCTCAATAAGCACCACAAAATCCTGGGAAAGCAACTTATCAGCCTGCGAGAAAGAAAGAGGTTTAAGAGAAAGAACTCTGAGAATGGGTAAAATATTTGCTGAAAAAAAGAGACATGCTGCCAGACAGCTTAAATGGATTTTTTTTTAAGTTGTTTGAAAACACCAGCTGGCATTACATGAAAATATCACGACGAACAGATTAACAGAAACGGTTCAGGACTACTTAATTTTTTTTTTTTTTACATTATTTTCCTTATATTATTTCTTTCTCCTGTAAACAAACACTCACCAGCCACTTTATTAGGCACACCTGTTCAACCGCTTGTTAACGGAAATATCTAATCAGTCAATCACATGGCAACAACTCAAGGCATTTAGGCATGTAGACATAGTCAAGACGACTTGCTGAAGTTCAAATCGAGCATCAGAATGAGGAAGAAAGATTAAGAGACTTTGAATGAGGCGTGGATGTTGGTGGCAGACAGGCTGGTCTGAGTATTTCAGGAACTGCCAATCTACTGGGATATCATGCACAACCATCTCTAGGGTTTACAGAGAATGGTCCGAAAAAGAGAAAATATCCAGTGAGCAGCAGTTCTCTGGGTGCCTTGCTGATGCCAGAGGTCAGAGGGGAATAGACAGACAGGGTTTGACAGGAAGACAGTATCTCAAAGAACTACTTGTTACAACCAATGTCTGCAGAAGAGCACCTCTGAACGCACAGTCACTCCCGTCAGCTAAGAACAGGAAATTGAGGCTACAATTCGTTCAGGCTCACCAAAATCGCACAACAGAAGTTTGGAAAAATGTTGTCTGGTCTGATGAGTCATGATTTCTGCTGCAACATTCGGATGGTAGGGTCAGAATTTGGCATAAACAACATCCTTGATCTACTCTGCCTTGTATAATTGGTTCAGGCTTGTGGATAATGATGTAATGGTGTGGGGAAATATCTTCTTGGCACACTTTTGGCTCCTTATTACCAATCGAGCATCATTTAAATGGCACAGCCTACCCGAGTATTGTTGCTGACCACGTCCATCTTCTGATGGCTACTTCCAGCAGGATAACAAAGCTCAAATCATCTCAAACGGACTGACAATGAGTTTACTGTACTCTAATGGCCTCCACAGTCACCAGATCTCAATCCAATAAAGCACCTTTGGGATGTGGTGGAACAGGAGATCAGCATCACAGATGTGCAGCCAACAAATCTGCATCAACTGCTTGATGCCATCGTGTCAATACGGTCAATACGGATTTTTTCCAGCACCTTGTTGAATCTATGCTATGAAGAATCAAGGCAGTTCTGAAGGCAATGGGGGGACCAACCCAATACTAGCAAGGTGTACCTACTAAGTGGCAGGTGAGTGTATTTTGGTGATTGCATTACTGTGGGGAAATTTTTATTCTGACATAATTTTACAAAAACAAACCAACAATACATGAGCTGCCGTAGCTGGCCATCAGTCAAAGCAGAACGCAAAGTGAACGTTTCACACTATGAAGTCCTTTGGTTAAACATTCTGCCACATACTTCATAACATTCTGGCCAAATAATCAGGGTGTGATGTGTGTTTTTGATGATCAGCTTGTCTCCCGTCATTGGTCCCTCTTATCTCTGCCATCATCCACTCCTCTCTTTCCACTGGAACTGTTCCTGCATCCTTCAAAACTGCTGCAATA
>JBBPCZ010000148.1:6638555-6651573 GCA_037974445.1 Brycinus macrolepidotus | reverse complement strand
CTGCCTTGACTTGACATGACCCTCTTGTGTCCCTGTCCTTTGGCATGGCTTTTAACAGCAGAAATGCCCATGTTGCCCACATCAAAAGCTTTCTTGCATATCTTGCAGTATGCCCAATGTACATTATCTGTCACATGTCCTATCCAGTCCCTGAACTCAGGATTTATCTTCCATTCCTCCTTAAGTCAAGATGAAATATTTGATTCAGCTAAGTGGACTTTTAACGATAAATGTTAGTGCTTACAATTAAGTATCCCCCCTCCTTCTATTTTTACAAATTTATCACACTTAATTATTTAGGATCTTCAAATAAGTAAAGTAAGAAAGTAAGCTATTGAAATATATCAGTATGGAATGGAATACAAAGTCATTTGTAATGTTCTGGGACTTCAGTGAGACCACAGTAAGAGCCATTGTCTTCAAATGAGGAAACCTTGGGTCAGTGGTGAATTTTCCAGGGGTGGCCAGCCTACCAAAATTCCTAAACGAGTGCTGTGATGACTCATCCAGAAAGTAACCAAAAAACACAGATGAATCTAATCTAATGGACTGATCTAAGTACCTGTAGACCTAGCTCACCTCAGACAAGATCTGCATTCATGAGTCCACAATTAGAAACAGACTGGACAAAAATATTATCCATGGGTGAGGTGCTAAACCCCCAAGCCTTACAAATATTGTTCTGTAGATTGAATATGAACATTCTGGAAGACAGGGGCTCCATTACAACAGTCAAACATGGTGGTGGTAGTGTGGTGGTGAAAGGAAAATTTGCTGTTTCAGGTCCTAGCGACTTTCCATTTTTGACTGAATGAATTCCAGGAATTTCGGAGGATAATGTCTAGCCATCAGTATGTGATTGATGTGCTATTCAGTAATGCAGCAAGACGACAATCCACCTCTGAATGAAGAAACAAAAGGTTAAAGGTTTTGGAACAGTCTTGCCAAAGTCCTGACTTGAAATGCCTTTGGAATGCTGAGGCACGGCCTTAAACATGCTGTTTGAAAGCCTTCCAATCTGGTTTAATTATAGCCATTCTGCAAATAAAGTGGGCCAAAATTCCCACACAATGATGTGAAGGCCTGACCTCCAGTGACCTCCAGGAAGCATTTGGTGGCAGTAGTTGCTGCTAAAATCAAATTCCTTGTATGTGCTCGCACATACTTGGCCAATAAACGCGATTCTGATTCTGATTCTGATTAAAAGTGGTGCAACAGGTTTAGGGGGCAATGACTATTTCATATGAGTGATGTGGGAGTTGCAAATCTTTTTTCTTCGATAGCTGAGAAGATCACTTAGAAACTGTGTTTTGTTTCCACATGTTCTTTTCATCTTAGGAGTTTCTGAAACTTTTCAGTGCAAAATTGTTCACAAGACTCTTGGGGTCCTATTAATACATAAGCAGTTATTGTGATCTTACCAACGTAGGCGTTAATGCATTTGTAAAGCACACTCAAAGGCAGCAGTGGGTCAATGAGGGTTAGAAGGCGGGAGGGCGAGGCATCTGTTGTCAAAAGTGTTGCCGGGTATGCAGCCATGATACCATCGGGGGTCCGTACACCATGAGACATGGCCTTCATTGAAACAGTGAGACACAGGTTTCCACCTGCACTGTCCCCTGCCAGACACACACGCTCTGCTGATGAGCCTGAGATAAAAACGGGGACCAGATTTATAAGTCTGTCTTCACTTCTCTACAAAATCAACACTAAAGAATAAAGAATCTTTTGTGTTTGTGCGCATTGTCATGTAGCACTAACCCAGTAACTGACAGTTCTTTAGGGCCCAGCAGTAAGCATAGAAACACTCCTCCAAGGCCCGAGGGAAGGGGGCTTCAGGGGCCAGGGAGTAATCCACAGAAAGAATTGGCACGTTCAAATCTCTTGACCAGGTCTTCAGATAACTCTGAAAAAAAAAATATATATATATATATTAAGAGAAATATATAACACATACAAGAAGCCAATCATCTGCTTACTAGGGACTAAATAGGGACACACTACAAAAATAAACAAACATATTTTGCATACTTCATGGGATCTGGATGTCTGGGCAACAAATCCTCCACCATGGAAGTGGATGAGAAGCCAAGGAGACAAAGGGCTTCTCTGGTTCCTGAAGCCCACGGAACGAGAAAGCTGAGGGCCTTCAGGCCGAGAGAGTGCCAGCAGCTCTGCGCTGTCCTGTAGAGAGAGAGAGAATCAGTTCAGTTATCAAACTGAGTGGACAAGCTCAACAAACGCTGACATTCGGTTTGGTTGATTTCTAAGCAGTTGCCTCCAGTTGCCAATTAATTTACTTTAACATTTACATTTATAGCATTTAACTTTCAAAAGAGCTTGGCTTTAACTAAAAAAATACACACATATACAGTAATAAGACACGACATTTCAAAGTGCAATCTCACAAATACCATGAATATGATGGAGAATATCATTGTGTAATATATACACAACCATTCAAATGTTTGGAATCAATGTTTTCAAAAACAGAAATGTAAAAAAGATAAATGTAAATACAGATACATATATGAAACATTGTAAGTAGGCCTGTGTGGTAGGAAACTGTAAAAAATTAAATGAAGAGTTTGGCAAAAAATCCAAAGTACACAATTTTGCATTTACCAATGATGTAGCTGATTTATACAATATGTATACAATACATGTTTGAGATCCAAATTTTGTCTCTTTAGTTTAGTACCGGAATTACAAGACTAATGTTCCTAAGAAACACTAGAAGTCAAAAGTTGCCCGAAAATTTTACCCAAATACATCCTCAAATCTTCTCTCGACCCACAACCAGCAATATCAGCCTGGCAGCTCCACGCAAAACCAAAGAAATTTAGCAAGTTTTGTAAAGGATATTCAGATTTGTAGATGATATTCGGGACGTCTAGGTGGTTCTAAAAATGAGTGTTATAAATAAAATTTGAATTTCAAAAGTGCACTATTGCTATAACACATTTTTTACTGCAAAGCGTGAGAGCACACCTGTCCCTCGCGGAGTGTGTGAGAGATGAGTCGCATGTGCACGGGGCCCGGCCCCCAGTGGGCAAGAGGGGGGGACACATTGACCGTCAGGCTTGGGTCTGCAGCTAGAGGCAAACTCAGTGGCTCCCCAGACACTGTCAGAGTCAGGTTTACCTGCACCGTGTTAGAAGTAATGCTTGCTAAACTCTGGAGAGAGACCAAAAGAGAGACACACAAAGAGAGAAACTGAATCAGTCCTAATCTTTTGGTTTGACTGCTTTATCTGTATATTGACAGAAAGAACTGGCCTTGTTGCTCAAGTCTATTCTACTGTACATGCAATTCCTTATCTTTTTACTTCTAAGGTCAGTAACTTCAATAATGATGTCACAGTACGGGAAAAAATGGTGTTTTGATCTCTGATTCACACTAAAGGAGTCAACAAAATTCCAACTGACTGATATCAGCTCTGTCTCTGTGATGTTCCAAAAGGTTTTCCAGAACTGCATGTCCAGGTTTTGAGTGATGCGTTCAAACTCCGTCCCCCTCAACTCAGGGTCTATCACATACTTCCCGGACGTGAAGATCGAGAGAGCCGCCCTCCCTAGGGACAGAATGCAAAACTGGAGTAAATCATAGAAGGTGACATTACAAAAAAAGGACTACTCCTGTCAGACATTTCCTCAACACCATGCACTACAGAACTCCTGCTGGGTGGAATCAACACTGTGCTAACCACAATCAAGTTGATGATCAAGGAAATGTAGTTCTGGACATGTTATACATATATTCTCCACTGCGCTGCACTGACCTAATTTAGTCTGCTGTTTCTTGTAGTTCTCTCCAAAAGACACCATACTGATCACCACTGTCTGCAGGAAAGGCCTGAGAGAGGGAGAGAACTGCGCACAGAAAAAGACATGCAATCCTTTTAATAAACACTGAAATGTGCATGTGTTTTTAGCCCATTAGTTTTGTTAAAATATATATCAATAAAGTAATTTAAACTAATCATTTGGTCAAAAAAGGGCAAAATTTACTGAATAATTCTCTCAATATCCCTCTTCTCCTCTACCTTAACCATAGCAATTCAGCCAAAACATACTTGGTGCCTGAAGTTTAGTGCAGGGGTGTCACTTGAGATTAATGAATAGAAGGGGTGAGGTGCTACACCTTTAATATGGGGGTCTTGTCACTGGTCCACTGGAGGTTAGATGAAGGCAAACATTTTATTGGAACCCCTTTAACAGGTCCCCTTTGCTGTCTTAATTCTGTACTGGAGTAGCAGGCTAATACAGCTAAGTAATGGCAGCGTATAATCACCACGTCCATCATGTTTTGGTGATTTGCATGTCCGAATAAACAGATACTTCCTCAAAGTAATGCTAAGTTATCGCAAACAGATCTGCTTATGTCTTGTCTGACAAACTGGATATATGTAAATTGTGTAAAGTGTAAGTGTAAAGTGTCCATGTGTCATAGCACAGCACACAGTGTGAACAGCACGAAATTGTTCTCTGCATTAAACCCATTCACCCAAGTGAGGCAGTGGGCAGCCAGGAACCAGGAGCCAGTGTTGGGACTGTACTTTGCTCAAGGGTACCTCAGTGGTGCCACTGACAGTCCTGGGATTCGAACCCACGACCTTCTGATCGCAGGGGCAACTCCCTAACCACTAGCCACTAGCACTAAAGTATCTGCTAAAAATCTGCTAAAAACACTCATCTTGATACCTGAATTTTGTATATTCTATCCATTTTTACAGAGGACAATATGCCATATGCCCCAGAAACTGCACAAGCAAGTCTATTTGAGGTCATTTAACATCTTGGCACATTTAAAAGCAAACAGATTTTGGGCAATGCTAATTAGTGGGCTATAAATCTCCATTACTTGTAGCTCCAGCCCAAAAATTAAAGAAGCACATTTCAGACACCAAACATGACTAGGCTGGTGTGGTATTGGTATAGTAAATCAGATTTTTTTAACTAGCTATTCCTTTTATTTATTACTTGTATATTCACACATCTGGAATGTATAAATGTTAAAGCCGAAGCTCAAGTAAGTACAAATGGTGCCATATGGATACTTTTATTTGGAAAATGAGGAACATTACGAGCCAAGACATTAATGAACACATGTCAGCGCACAAAAAATGTGAAGACATGGAACACAGACACACAGGCATGAAACTACTCACCTGAAAGCCCAGGCAGCGTCCATAGAAACAGGCCTTGTGCATGGACGTGTACTCCTTTACAAACCTCTCGCTCAGACCCCCCTCGTCCTGCGAGTACAGCTGCCCGAGGTCATTGTCGTTAAGCAGCCGCTGGGCCAGGTAGAGCAGAGCTCGTAGCTGACACAGAGCCGTGCAGTACGCCTCCATCTCGCCAGCGTTGTGGTCCACCCGGAAAAACACACCTCCACAGTTGGAGGCAATATAGCGGCCCTTCTGAATGATATGACCAACGCAGCACTGTACCACCTATAGAACAAATACAGTGGAAGAAAAAATTGTTTCAGATACGAAGGTAATAGTTCCCTGCATTAACTACAGTTCTGGGCTATAATCTTTGGCACCTGTGAAAATAATATTTAAAAATGGTTTAGGTGAACGCTGAGTTTTTTTTTTACATTAATATTCCTAAACATACTAATTAAAACAAACGAATAAATACAAATAAAATTATACAGTAAATATTCATTTTATGTATAGTAGATTGATGTGCTCCTTGCTGAAGCCCAGTATTACTTTTAGTTGCCATCGGAAACCTGGCTTGTCTCAATCAATGCTTCATCATATAAGTCTTATGAACAAAGCAGGTATATATCCCAAATTTTACGCCAGTACCGGGGAGGCATGCTCCTATTTTTGCTACAGACAAAAAGTGATTAAATGTATCGAGATCTTTAGTAGGTTTAACAAGGAAAACATTCTAAAATATACCTTTTTTCATTTCTGAGCCATTTGCACTTTATTTTGGTGTTTTACCCACAAGGCTACTACTACCCTAGATTTTCTATTATAAGAGAAGGTGTCAATCATCTACTGTTGGGCACTGGAGAAGGTATTGAGCCCAACTTAGCCAATCAAATAAGTCACATTTCAAGCACTTCCATGTTTTATGACAGTTCCCTTCAGGAATGGCAAAAATGTCACGGTTAAATGCAACAGCTTAGGCACCTCCGGCCAAACACATGTTTTGGTGGTTTCTGAAGTGAAAGGACATCGACACAACCTCTGCCTCAAACTGTTTCACATTTATCTGCACAGTAACTTTATATTTGATAAAGAAGTAAAACAGTAATTAGTCAGTACTTAGTAATAATATCTTTGGCGGATGTCACAGCTTGCACACACTTTTTGGATCCACCTAATTGTCTATCTGTTCTTGCAGAAGATTTTTATTCCTGTGATACTTCTGGGCCATCTTAAATGCACAGTATACAATATTTTCAAATGATGTTCAAGTCAAGGGAGTGTAAACTTCCCAAAGTTTCAGCCTGCATTTCCCATTTTGGATTTTGAGGTATGTTTTGATCATTGCTCTGTCGCACAAGCCCGCCTTCTGAATGCGTCACATCTGCTTCCAGAATTTGCTGATATTTACTGGAATCTATTCTTCTATCTACCTGTTGAACATTGCCCACACACTGCAATACTTGAACAAATCGCTACATTTGCACAACTATAACTTGTTTACATAGAAGGTACTCTCTTCAGGACATTTGCACTGTTTTTCTTCTCTCTTTGTAGTCTTTAGTCTATTGTATTATAACTTTACTGTATACTGTATACAACATTGTAATATGGCTATAATTATATATAACATATACATATATATAACCTATAATATATATAACTATACACACACACACACACACACACACACACACACACATATATATATATATATCTTAATTACAGTAAAATTTTGCAACAGCATACATACATATATATTATATTTATACTATACTCTATATACAACACTGTATTGTTATAGTCTCTCTGTTTTATTTTATGCCCCCATAGTATTTTATTTTTAGGCAAAGTTTCTGTACTTTCAGAGATATATTTATACAGGGTTTAATTATAATTAATTCCCCCTTTTTGTCCTCATTGTTGATCTGTCTGACTGTGCTGCTGTTGTGTTGTGTTGTATGTTGCACCAATATGGTCCAGGAGGACGATATTTCGTCTCACTGTGTATTTAATGTATATGGCTGGGATGACAATAAAGCTCTACTTGCCTTGACTGTGCTGTTTCTTGTGACACTGGCCGCATAACCCCAAAACCCCCAAAAAATTGCTGGCAAGGTGTTTTTTGCTGCTATTTTTTCCTTCAAAACTACCTCTGGTGGCTATGGCCAAACAATTTTTATTTAACAATCAGTCCACAGCACTTGTTTTCAAAATGGCTCTGGCTTGTGTAGATGTTTTGCTTACTTTAGACTTTCGTGTTGAGGTCGCAGGTAAGATTTCCATACAGATTATACTGGTGAAAATAACATTGCGCAGTAGAAGAGTGCACAACCATTTCTGTGCCAGCTAAACCTTTACTATTTACGTTTTTTATGTTAATCAAATGCATTGTAACTGTTCATTAATATTCATATATTTCAGCATTTTTCAACAGTGTCTGTGTTGACTTCATTTCACTTCAAAAATCAACATAATGCTAAATTTGGCCTGGGCTGCCCACACATTTGTAATACAGCTGTACTGCGGAACCATTACGTGTCTAATCAGCCATTTTTGTGGAAGTACAATGTTATTACCACCTTGTGAATGTTCATTTATATTTTGTCCATTTCATTTTGTCATTACATAAAATATTCAGTGTTTCCCCCCGAAAAACAGCCGAGACGTAGAGCCCTGCGTCCCCCCCCACATTAAAAATGCTTCCGGCGCCCATGGTCCAGAGCCACGATCATAACATTATAACAGGCACCTTCTGAGCAACAGCAAGTTAACATTTATAAATCTGTTTATAGATAAAATAATTGTCAGCGTTAAGTAAATAATGCAATAATAACGCATTAACTTGCCCAGCCCTAGTACAAAGCATTTGAAGAGTCAAATACATGGTTAAAATACATTTAGTTACATGGAATATTTGAGGTTTTCAAAACCCTAATACATGTTTAAATTTAAATTTAAATTCTCTATATATTAAAGCTAGCAATATGTTATATCAACTCCTTATTAAGGCCCATGGTTTTGAAATGGGATGCTCAACAACCCCAACAAGGTGTGATAGTCAGGTTTCATACTTTTGGCCATGCAGTGTAGTACATCATTCCTTACACTGTAATAAGGGCACTGTATGTTTGCTCTCCTACACACTAGCAGTTTACTGCTCCTTCGCTCAGCGTGCCGCCACTTGGCCGTTCTCCGGACCCCCCCCCCCAAATCTGCGGGTTTTCCCCACCCTATCCTGAAAGTTCTCCCGGTTCAATTATCTTTTCGTTCTTTATGGACATTTGCATGTGATGTCATTTTTAAAACCCCAGTAGCGGTTATTATAATTACATGTTTTTAAATTACAATAACTTTTGTTCTACGTGACATAGGAGCACCAAACAAAGCTCAGCATGACGTCTTACACAGCATCAACACGAATTGAGAGAACTTCAATATAAGGAGCTGTTTTGCCATACAACAACAATTTACCATTTGTTGCACTAAATGAAAACGAATCCATGCCGCTCATGTTCTAAGGGTTAAGTGTACCTTGACTAACGTGCGGTAACCATTCCCAGGCGTCTCTGCGTCAAAATCGTAGTGGTGATAGATGGCAGTGAAGCCGGCGACCAGTGCTTTCACGGCACGGCCGTGTTCCTGAATCCGTCTCATCGTCGCCAAAAGCTGCCTGGTGGCTTCACTGTACAGCAGACTGACGTGACCAGAGAGGGCACAGATGACATCCTCACACACTTCCTCCAACGTAGTGAAGACTACTCTGTGGTCCATGTTCAGTCACTGAGAGAGAAAGAGAAAGATAACGAAAGACAAAGAGACAGAGGGAATCAGAGAGAAAGAAAGAAAGACAGATAGAGAAAGAGTAAGACAGAGAGAGAGAAAGAGAGAGAGAAAGAGAGAGAAAGCTGTGATCTCTTGGTGAAAATGAGTACACAAACATACACACACACTCCAAAAGCAAAAAAAACAAACAAACATGGAAAGAGAACACACTGCCCCACCATAAAACAAAGAGATGAGTGTAAGCTCTTGTGTTCCAGAGGCCAGACGCTGACAAAGGCCGGCCTCTGTGTTGACTTCTCTGGAAAACAAGCACGACTGAATGTGTGACCTTTGTAAATTAGACCAAAAGCATGATTATTCGTCTGATGCTCGATTCCCAGGAAAACGTTCTCAGTGGATGGAGAAAATGTCAGAACTCACGGGTTTTCGCTTTGCTATGCTCTCGGCTTCATTTAAACCATCCGAGGCCTGCTGGATCCCCAGTGCAACCTTTGAACCACTCAACACCTAACACTCCCATTCTCTATCAGTTACACTGGCTCTCTATCTCACCCGGTAATTCAAAACCTCTCCTCTCCTTATCACTTTCAAACCTGCCGTTGCTCCAGAGTAACGAAGGACTGCTCGTGAAGTGTTCCACTGTGTGGAGATTGTTGTCATAGTCAGCAATCATGACTATCACCACCGAAAGAAAAACCAGAAAACTAGCACTGGCCAGTGACTACTGAGGCACATTTTGTGAGGAGCGATTATTACAAGATCCCACCATGACGATTACGATTAATATGTCGTTCGGTCCTATAAATAACAGGCTGTGAAAAAGACACAGAGTGCTTTTCTGAGCAGTTCCACTCAAATTAAGACACATTAGGACTCTCAGAGCCACCAATATAACGTCTTTTCACTGTTTCTAAGAAAAGTCTCACTGGAGTGCAGAAAACATACGGCGGACCAAATGTCTAGTAAATGGTTAAATGAATGGTCAAATAAAGACAAGCGAATGCCTCTGAAGATTCCCTGCCAGTGAGCAATCCCGATCACAGCCTTAATTAATCCCTACGCTGGCAACTGTCCTGTCCAGACAGATTAGCTTCGGTTTCATCTTAGCCCCACTTCAGTTAATTGTTGGGCTTAACATCTTTCTTCCAGGCTAACCAATTTCAATATCATAAATATATATATATATATATATATATACACATATATATACATACACATACATGTGTCATCAATGTGCCTTTCATTTTCTTCCGAGGGTCTCTCACATTCCACTCCCAATGATCAAAACCAGGCTTCGGGCTGCATCCTTGTTTTTTATGATTGTGGCTCAACCATAAAAATAGCTAATCGAGGGTCCTTGAAGGTAAATGAATGCAAAGGTGACGGTTCTTAATAGAACTGGGAGCACTCAACAAACACTTGAATGCAAAAATGATTCCTTGTCTGGTTAAATGGTTCTTCCCTATCATGGAAAACATGTTGGTTCTTTAAAGAACCGCGAAGCATACAACTTAAAGAACCTTTCAGGTACTATAGCGCAATTTTTGCCAGGAGTGTACTTTTCAATGTTTCATTTCCAAATAAGTGATACGCTATATGTTTCCAAGCCAAACTAAACACTGTTTAGCTTAGCAAAATAAATAACGAGTAAAATTGTTAACATTTTTTAAGTATTTTTCAGAGCCAAACAAATTAGTGTAGTCTATAAATAGAGCTCTGTCAAATTAACACATTTGTTTATCACCTTACAGATCAAAAATCTTATCGAACATGACCTTATGTGTAGTGTCACACCCCTAATGATGGAGTTGCACATTGTTCAGCCAAGATCTAAAGATGCTGAAGAGGAGTAGGTTGAGAAACTAGTCAAATTTTCCACAAAAACCAAATATCTGAAGGTTTTTAAAGTCACTAAAGGCTCCCTCGCAGAATGAAAGGGTTAGATATTATTTTACAATAATTTTACAAGAAGGTTTTAACAACTTTTAAAAAACAAATTCATAACAGACAGGTACACAAAGAGCAAAAAGAGAGAAGATAGTCCCCCCAAAAATTTTTTCTCAGTTTTCCCACCATTCTACCACTGTAAACATTCAAAATAAAACTTAGAAGGCATGTGTACCCCACTGGTTAGTTTGGAAAGTAAATAAAAAGGCTATATTTACCTGTAGACCCTGAGACCCCTGGTTCCTATCAGCACCCCTGTGAAGAGGGTGACTCTGTTTACATCCGAAAGATGGATTTCGGAGGGAATTCCCCTTTCAGGTGAGTCAAGAGAGTCACTCGAGTGTTGTTACCAGTAGAGGACGCTCTTAAATAAGGAAGACACTGGAATGGTGTGTAAAAATGTCACTTTTTGACGTTCAAACAAGTTGCAGAGAGTCAGTGTGAAGCCAGCATGAGGTTAAACAGCAGCTCTGGTTGAGGAGACACTCAGAGTCGGTTGAACGCAGTCCTCTCTGGAGGTGGAGGTCCTCATGCCGGAGCTCCGGGTCCCTCTTCCCCACCACAACCGAGCAACTTCGGGGCTGAAAGAGGGGAGTTTAGCGCTCACAGGGCGGCAGACAGGACACACCGAGACCCCACCAGCTCTCTCAGCTTTCTGAGGGTCTCCTCAGAGTCCTCGATCTTCTTTTTGAGAGGAAAAACTCCGAGCCGGACCGTCTCCGTCCCCCCCCAACCCCGGTCAGAAGCGCAGCATCCTGGGTATCAGAGTCATGTGAGGAGTTTGGACGATAGTACTGACTCTGTTCAACCAAAAACATGGACTTTTAACGATTAACGATTTACAGTCTCTTCTACAAACACTGACACCAGAAAAAGCCTCACAAACACAAAACACGACATCCTGCCCAGTTTAACCACTCACACCCGCCCAGTTCTGACAAAACCAACTTTCTTCTTCATCTAGACTCGCAGCTACCGCCACCCTCTGGGTTCATTTTAGTTTCGATTTAATTTGAAATTGTCTTTATTGTATTGTAGTGCTTCTATTTAATATTGTGGTACTTTTTTATTTATAATTTAATTGTTTATTTATTTGTCTTTCTCTATCTATCTATCTATCTATCTGTCTGTCTATTTATTTATTTATTTATTTAATTGTCTGTCTCTGTCTATCTATCCATTTATTTTCTTATTTTCTTACCAACAGCACTACTTGCTTAAGTATGAATGGGACTCTTTAGGCTTTGAGTTGACCATTTTAAACCCCCTGCGTGTCCTAATCTCAGAAAAGCAGGCTGGGTGGTAGGTAACGGCCTCACAACTTCTATTTTATGAGAAAAGTTTAGTTGTTGTAAGACTGTGTTATTTAGTACCAACAGCAGTTCAGACAGATGAAAGTCTATGAGTTAAACTCTCTAGAGAGGATACGAATAAAAAGGGAACAATTTTTAAATATACTGACAGTTTGAAGTCACACTGTAAATTAGAAACTCCCAGTTAAAGGCCTCATGTTTAGTAAGAAGCAGGCCTGTAGCGCCCCCAAGCGGCGAACAGGAGGAAAAACATCTCAAGTTGTGGTTTGGCGTCAGTGGTAATGTCAGAAATCGACCAAATCACTCCTATAAAACTGTTTTTCATCCGGAATGACCATCAGCGTTACAGTAAAATGGTTTTGGCTTGGGATTCATTTTCCTTGTTCCCTTTTCCCTCATGTCCAAAGCAGGAAGAGTGAAAGAGGTGATCTTGTCCTCAGTGTGCTGCACTAAGACCATAAACACAGCAAGTGAGCTTCTAATGAAACTGAACAGGAGCAATTGTTACATTAATAAAATGGGATAATGGCATAATGGGCTGAGAGCCAATCAGCTACTTGTTATATCTGGATCCATATGGACAAAAATATTGGGACACACCTGTTTTTCAGGGTTTCAGGACTAGGCCCCTTTACAATCTTAATGCTTCAGCATACCAAGACATTCTGGACAACTTTGTGAGCACAGTTTAGGGAAGAACCTTTTCTATTCCAGCACGACTGTGTCCCAGTGCACAAAGCAAGCTCCATAAAGACATGGTGGGATGAGTTCAGTGTGGAAGAACTTGACTGGCCCACACAGA
>JBBPCZ010000148.1:6613278-6625567 GCA_037974445.1 Brycinus macrolepidotus | reverse complement strand
TGTGTGTGTGTGTGTGTGTGTGTGTGTGTGTGTGTGTGTGTGTGTGTGTGTGTGTGTGTGTGTGTGTGTGTACTGCATGGCTGTATGTAACTTTTAGTTTCGTCTGCTTGCATTCTCACTCAAAAACATCAAGAAACAAACGCTGAAATTCTGCATACATATATATTTAATTAAAATATTGACAATTAAATAAAACAATAAAACAAAAAAAGGCTCAATGAAAAACCAGAATTAGATGAATGTTAAGACAAAAAAAATTGTATCTCCAAAAAAAACAAGACAGTTCCATTATCAGGCATTTAGGAGCATTATCCGTTATGCACTGTAACCAAAGGAAAACGGACTGGTTGGTATGAAATGAGCACCTCGCTGTGAGAGGTGCCGCTTTTCGTTGGTTTTCATGGAATGCCTTTAGGATGAGAGGGGACTGACATGGCACTACAGAGCACTGACCCAAACGTATAACGACTCTCACTAACATCCGACCCAGGCCATTTCAGGTCATGCATGTTAAAGCCAGATTCATAGATCAGTAACGTAGAAATCCTGAGCTTAACGGCACAACTGAAGCGACCTCGAGCTATTTTTGTTCATTTCAGCTTGGAAACGCCTAAAACCTCCATAAGAAAATGAAAACGGACAAGATGCGGAAACTGTAGTTTCTAAACCGTGGTCATTCAGGTCAATTCCCTTTCATGGTAGCGCACTCTGGCTCTCTCTTACGGTGCAAGACATCAAAACCTTGTCTAACAAAGCTGTGCAAAAGTGAATGACCAGTAGTTATTGCTATTTTGAAAAAGACTGAATACATAACAGCTGAGTACTGTGGACTGGTAAACCACAATGACGTGGACGAAGACAAAGATGAATAAAGGCGGTGGGGACTGGCTGAAGGTCGCTCTGTCAAAGCCTGATTAATCAGCGTCCAAACAGTTGCTTATGCCATGCCAAGTGCCCTAAACTCGACCACAGACACTCCTGAAAAGTTTGGTCCTGACACGATGTAACCGGCGAACCGAGTGTGTTTGACGTGTTCTTGGCAAACAAAGAAGTACAGTTACACACACTTTTAACACAAACACACATTACAGTATATCATGTATCAATATATACTCATCTTCAATGTAGACAGAGGCTTGTTGTGCCCTTTGAACATTTCAAAAGTAGTTTTTTTTTTTGTTTTTTTTTTGTCCTTTATTTACTAGTTTGAGATCAGCACCACCAAGAAAGGCACATTCCACTCACTATTCTCCTCTTAGGGTGAACCTTCACCTCCACTGTGTGGAAAAAAAACAACAAAAGCCAAAAGAAAAAAAAAAAAAAAAGGTTACATATCAGAACATATAGATTTATAACTGATAAAACTTTACTGCACCTCACTTCTGTGAGCTTCAATCACCATTTCAAAATAACCATTTTAAAGGGCAGTGTTGTCTGTTCTTAAATGATGCCCAAAAGGGGAGGGGGGAAAAAAAAAAATCAAAAAAAAAAAAAAAAAATCAGAGGACTGATGGCTCATCCGTTTGTTGAATAACATTCGCCGCAAAACAATACCCTAAGACGACGTGATAACAATATGTTTCTAAAAAACAAGACAAAAGAAACCTAGAGGTCAACAGTCTATTGCATTTTTTTTTTTACCAATTATTATTAGACACTCATTATTTAATATTAATGTTATATTATCATCTTGTATCTCTCATAGACTTTGTTAGCAAAAATAAGTGGTGTGCATTATACAGATCGATTCTTTAAATATACAAATATACTTCTGCTTTTAATTAAAAATGCTTTAAGCCAAGGCATCCAAAGTCCAGCTTTTAGCACAGGGGGGAGGGGGGGCAGAGTGTATTACATCACAGTTTAGGCTCCACCCACACAACAACAGCTCCACCCCCCCAACATGAAATGCCCCACCTACTGGGATCTAGCAACCGTTTCCGTGGCAACTTGAGTAGACAGAGAACTTACTACGGAACGCTGCACTATAGGACAAAACAACAGGACTTCTACAGTCACACGTGCACAGGTGCATGCCCTACTCATCAGTCTCAAGTTTTCAAGTAAAATGAAATGCTGGTAGTGCCAGAAAAGTTGCAGTTACGCTTCAAATGTATGGAAACTTTGGGTGTTTTCAAAGTGCTGCACGCCGAAGCCAACCGAAAGCAGCCAGAGGTTATTTTCACACAACAAGAGCTGCTCAACAGACTGGACTTACATTTTATTGTTCTTTTTTTTAACCCACTATTCGGATAGGGCCCTTTTACATTGCACAGTTTTCAACAGCGTGAACGTCTGAAGGCTAGTTCTGGAGACTGATGCAAGAAAAAAAAAAAAAAAGATTATTTAAAGCATGCAATCAGAAGTGTGGAGTGAAATGTGCAGTGAGTATAAGAATGTGCAGGTGGTGTATTGTGAAAGAGCCTTCAAATCATCCTGCTACAGCACAGGTTTTTCAGTTATGACTGTGTGAAAGGGACCAGCTGTTCTAAAGTCATCTGAGAAGATTTCGAACCCTGGACTGAACACTGAATACTGAGCAGAGGTTCATTTGACTAAAACGGCTGAAAAAGATGTTTTCAATTTCATACCTCGCTTAGAAATTAAAACGAATGGATTTTGAACATCTGGCCCTTCAAAATTAACCAGTTACTTATTCATTGCAAAATTTAACCAAGCTAATCCAACCTGCACTAAACAAGGCTTTAAAGCTCAAGTTCCAATCTATTGAAAATTCTCACCCCCCCCCCCAAAAAAAAACAAACAAACAAACAAACAAACAAACAAAAAAACAACAAGATAAACATGACGAGGGTTCACGGTTAGCTGTGGAACGTTGTGGGACTGGTGTTCTACAGGTTCCAATTCCCAAAATTACAGCACCGCTCCTCTTAGCACCTTAGGTGTTTAGCCCAAACTGAGACCATACAGTGGGTTAAAACAATTAAGTGCAGTAAAATCGTTGTCATTCCTCACACAAAGGTTCTCTCTCTCTCTCTCATTACAAACACAGATCTCTTTGTGGTATCAGATTAGCAGCTACACAGAGAGGTATATCACAAAGCAGGATCTCCGTACTCAGCTAGATAACTTAAGCTCAGTGTCAAGCCTGTCCAAAAGGAGGAGAGGTCAAAGACATTTCTAATTGGACTGTCCTCCTTTTGAGCTTAAGTTGTTCATCTTGCTGGGAAAAAAAAAACCCTTGTGGAAAAAAACAAAACAAAACACCCTGGTCTGTGGCTTTAAGGAGAGAGGAAACAGTGGGCGAGCACAGCGCCACACCTGGCAAATCCAATGACACAGGCAAGCGGAGATCACAGTTAACAAATACAACAGCCCTCGACCTTTAACTGGGACCATGTTCCAGAAGGAACTCCCATGGCTTTTCCCGCCATCTACCGAGGCACATTGGTTTGATCCGAGAAATCGATGAGACTTTCAAACAAAAAAAAGTCAGTCGCGCCTGTTAGCGAAAGCTCGAACCGTCTTCCAAAGCTCAACAAAGACCAGCATACTGAGTACAAAAATCAAGGAAATGTCCATTTTTCCCCACACGACCACTAGTTTACTGGTTACACTGTACTTCAGGATCACGAGGCCTATTCACGTCCTGAAGAGTAATCAGTGGAATCGTACTTAAAAGGAAAAGTCCGACCAAAAACACGACAACAGCTAGATCCACCCAATGGCATGGTATCGTTTGCATAATGTGAATTGGCGGCTGCTAGCTTTAATCAGCAATGTTAGCACTTTTGACCCGAACGAAAAACAAAACAAAACAAAACAAAAAAACAAACAAACAAAAAAAAACACTGGTAGATTAAGAAGTGGATCAAAGGGGCATTTGAAGCATACTCACATTTGGAAAAATATTAGTGCACTACTAGTACTTCTCAGTATGGCAGTATATGCTTTCGCCCACTGTCAAGGTACGAGAAAACGGGAGAAGAGAGAGCTAGAGAAAGAACCAACAAAAGAAAGAAAGCGGGAGGAATAAAATGTCCCTTGATTCTTAAGTCAATTTTAAAACGTGAAGGCAAATTCTTAAGGACACAAAGCAGCCTCTTCAGAGAATGCTTAAAGGATATATCCAACATTAGTTCCATTGTTCACGTGTTTCAAAGTCAATTCGGTTGAACGTCTAAAACACTGCTTTGCAGCAACTGCAGTTCAAGGTTCAATGGCACAGACACTTCAGCTTCTCCAGGTGGGCCTGGATGTGTTCAGAAGGTGTTTCCAGGCACTTTGTTTCATATACACAACTAACATCTTCCCAAAAAGAGATCCCATCTCTAACATGGGCACGGTAATATAACACCCTAATCTCTGCATGCCTAACTTCCCATGATTTGAATAAATTCACCTTCTGTTTACGAACATTCAAAGTCCTTTGCCAAATGCCATATTAGCCAACATGATAAAATCTCATTCACAAGTGTGTATTGGACAATGACAATATACCATAACCGACAAAGGCTGACTTATTGCACTGAAAGTCTTTTTGGACAGTGTTAGTCAAAGTCAACAGTGAAGAATGAAAAAGTGCATCACTGATAAGTTATTTGGATGATTTATAGATGAACTATTCATAGTTCTTTGATAAACGCAACATTTGTTCATAAATAGCCTTAAGCGCATATGTCAGACTCCGGTCTTTGTTGGCCACAGCTCTGTAGTCTGCATTGAACACAACAAATTCAACTCAGCAACTAATGAGCAAGGCCTTCATGAATTGAATTTGGTGTGTTAGACAAGAGAAAAGACTGTTTGACATATCTAGTCTGACAGATATAAGATGTGCATTAAAATACCAAGGTCTTCTTGTAAAGTAAAGATGGAGATCATTCATTGTCCTTGCTTGAACATACTTCTTCAGTACCTTCTAGAGGCCACAACCACACGCCACTTGCGCGCGCACACACCTTCTGAACAGAAATCTTTCACCAACCTTGAGTTGAATGTAATGGATGTTCAGAGGTTGTACTTTAAGTGAAAGCGCAGTTCTTAGCTAATGTGTCACTCTCCTTGCGCAGAAGAGGAGGGGAAAAAAACAAAACATAAAACAAATTGGGGTAATCATAAACGAACACAAAGCTAAGACGTTTTCAGGCCAGTGCATAGACACAGACGTTAAATGAGTCTTAGTTTTACAAAAGATGATGTAAGTAGGTTTAAAAAAAAAAAAAAAAAAGAAGTACATCATCTAACAACCTTGTGTAAGACGTGCACACACACTCACGCAAGAAAAAAAGAGTGGAAAAGGGGGGTCTGAGATGCATTTAGCATCTCAGACTAAGAGCATTGTTTGGATTCATTATTAAATAGCTGAATTTATTACTAAAAACTAAACCTAGATCACTTAATTAAATAAATATAGGCCAAGCACAAGATGTGTGTTTTTAAAATGATGCCCTTTGGTGATGACTCAATCATCCTCTCCAAAGCAAATCCAAATTTAACAGTGTTAGCGTTACTCTATGATCAGAATGAAGCAAAAGGCTACATCTACCAGCCCTTACAGTCTCATGCTGTGACCAGTTAGTTTCATGATGCCATAGTGGCCTCTGGTGGTGACCTCAACTTCAGCTGACCAAAGTGAAACTGCTTGACCTTCCTGAAAACACTTATTCTTGGTCAACCACTTTACCTAATTCATGCTGCTTTACTTGAACATTATAAAAAGGGCTCCACTCACAGACAAACACTCAGAAACTAATAAATAACAGTATAACTGCCACGCCTCTTTCTTAGGACTCACAGACCAACATGGCAAGAAGCAGAAAAAGAAGGAGTGGGTTCTTAGAAAAGACTGGCTGATTTCTTTTCTATTCTATTGCATAACAATGTTAATCCCACCCCTCCCATTGGTTTTAGTTACGTTTGGTTCGTTCTAGCAGCAGGGCAGCCTGGGGTTGGTTGCCAGAGCGGCTGGGAGGAGGCTTCCTCAGCTCAGTGCATGACGCCAAGTGACTGACAGACGAGTGTTTTAGGAGGCAGGCCTAGGCGAAGTACATGGTCCTAAGAGTGTCGTGGTGAATCTGCACAGCTTTGGCCAGAGCCTGGGGATCCCGACCGTTACTCTGACCAGACACGTGACTTCCTTCCGCACTGAGAGGTGACAAATAGGGGTGGGGGAAAAAAAGGAAGAGATTGAATTAATATCTCAAATTAAAATGACAAACAGTCCCACAACAGGGAGGGATACCTTACCTCTTTACCTACGTGCCCCGGATATTATATTAATTTCTTCTCAAGTTACTTTACCAACTGGAATACTTCATCAGTAACTTCATTTTGAGCGTTCTGATGAATTAAAGTATTAATATGATTCAGTAAATATACGGCATATTTATCAAAAATACTGCAGGCCAATCCTTAACACGAGAGACTTGGTAGCGTGCATTCACAATTATAATACAACACCTGTTATTCACATACAGGCCATGTAAACAAATATTGAGTGATCACAACAGTAAAGCTGGAATAAATCTGAGAATTTTTTTGGAAAAAAGTGCATCCTAATTGCTAACACGCTAGTCATAATCTCACTCACCTGTCGTGCTCCTTATCTACCAGGTGGTAGCGGGCTCGGAAGGCAACCAGGTGGGCATAGTAGGCTGGTGCCGGGATGGAGACGGAGCGGGTGCAGCGCACGTAAGTGTGGCACAGCTGGTAGGTCAGCAGCTGAAACTCATCAGCCGTGAAGCAGTTGTCATCCCACAGCACGTGGTAGTGTGAGGGCCGACTCGTGCCCTGTGGCAGGTCAGGGATAAGAGATTGAGAGAGTTAACACTGGGGTTATGTGTAGGAAAGTCCGAGCCACTGCCATTTGTTATCATAATACTGGCCTTAATAAAAATGTGATTTACCAAATTATATCTTTTCATTGTAAATTCAGTGAGCACTCATATATTCCTCACTTAAGTTTTATAAAATAAAGTAAAGTAAAGTAAAGTGGCCCCCTATAGTCACGCGTAAACACATCACAGCACACAGTGTGAACAATGTGAAATTCTTTCTCTGCATTTAGGGGGCTGCCACCAACGAGGGGCTCCTGGGGAGCAGTGTGTGGGGACGGTACCTTGCTCAAGGGAACCTAGTGATGACACTAGCAGTGTTGGGATTCGAACCCACAACTTTCTGATTGCAGTGGCAACGCCCTAAGCACTAGGCCACCAAGCATTCAGACCCATCGAAGGCATATTGTCTCCCGACTGAGAGATATATACACCATTTTATAATTATTTTGCCCAGATCACAGAGGACTATCTTTAAGCAGATTCAGATGTTCTTATTGTAATTGCAATATATACTGACTACATGCATAACTGGGATGAGAGGCCTCCCTGTATCATTCAACCCACACACAGTGAGGTAGGGACCTGTGGCAGATAAAGAGGTTAAAAATTTGTTCGTCTTTACCTGTATTCCAGCATGACTGCAGAGGTAAAAGTCAAACTCATATGGATGGGTGATATCTGTGTCCACTGTTGTACCAGCAGGAATGTTTCCACTCCGTCCAACCTGAGAAAGCATGGCAGAATTAGTGAATCAGTAAGACAGTAAGGGTTACAAACGTGAGATGTTAAAGCTGGTCTAAGGCAAAGCTCTTTCTCACCCTTTCGTTACGGTCAGCACAGAAAAGGCGTGTGTGGTGACGTTTCTGGACAACGATGTAGGTAATTCCAGGTTGGTATTCTCTCTCCAGACTGATGCAGGCCTCACGAATAGCCACCAGCTCATAGTAAAGCACCTGGAGGAATTGGAATATCATTTTTATAAGAGCATACATCTATACACAAATAAGCTTTGTATCAAGTTATCCCTACTAGCTTTCATTCAGTGTGAGCCACTTCAGTACTTTTTACACTACTTTCTCATTTCCAAAGACTTGTTAAATTAAAAAGAGTCACCAGCAGTGTAGAGACCACCATTTTCTCAACTCGTGGAGCCTAACTGTAGCAGATCTAACCTGTCGGAATTGTCCCTCGGACACGCCATCTCTGTAGAAGATGAGCCGGGTAGGTTTGTAGCGGGTGGATTTGTAGAACTGGATGAGCAGCTCTCTAACCATGGATGCGAGGTCCTGGATGACCTCCTGTCTGGGCCTCTGCACCCGCACTGTGGCACAGTACCGGCTTGGGTGAGCATCCATACTCCCCACCACCTATGTGAAGACCATGCACACACAGCAAGAGAAATTCAAAAGTAAAAACCTGCTAATGAGTTGAAGATTCATTTTCATTCATTTACCCATTTGAAAAAGGATGTCAGTACTATGGATATGTGTCCCTAACCATGTCAGAATGACAGAAAATGTGTGTGAGAGAGGTAGAGTGGGGGCAGGGATAGAGAGACAGAGACAGAAAGTGAAAGAATGAAGCAACAAGTGGAAAATTTCTAACCGCAGCTATTGAGGGCTTCTTGCCGTCTCCGGCTGGCGGGTGAGTCACATCAGCACCGAGGAAAATAACTGGTTGTTGGAACACAGAAGGACTGGGGGGAAAAAAGAGAGATAAAAGGTGGAAAACACTATTAGTCTTGCTACTCAAACTTTTACATTTCTGTATGGTAAAGGGACATGTTATCAGACTGTACCGTTGATGAGGGACCAGGATATTGTTGATGCCACCTAGTTTGACATTGATCTTGAGACAGAGGTTAGAGAGAGTCTGCGGTGAAGTCTTTACCACATTCTTCACCTGCACACACTGAGTGGCCATCCCCAGAAGAGTGTCTCCAACACGCTTCACTTCCGCTGCACACACAGATTTAAATACAACAGCAAATGAATGTTAGTTAAATGAATACCAGCTCAGTAGTGCCTTTTACAACACACTTCATCCATTAAGTCCTTAAAACACTGTGAAAGAGTGAGGTGCCAAAAACTTGAGTGGGTGTGGGAGAGGATGTGTCTGTTGAGAAGGGGGGTGTACAACTATTGATTTTATCTAGTCAACTAGAAATTTAAAAAAGTAATCGCCTAGTCTTGCGTTCCGATATGAAAGGATTCCCTGTTAGTAGCTTTCTACTATTCTCTCGTTGGAAGATACTGCATTTGAAGCTGAGATATGCACTGCAAGAGTTTTATTTCTCTCTTCACAAGATAACACAGACCACTGTGGTCAATGGCATGCTAAAATCCCCACGTATATCAGAATTTTCATATCACCTTATCATATTCATTTCCACTTTCAAGCGATTCTGTGCAGAGAATCCAGATGGGAAACAAATGAGTGTACATCAACCTACATGCTAGTACCAAGCATGGGATTCCCACACACAAAAGAGCATTGAAATTTTCAGGGTGAGAAATAGTTTCTGGACTGAATACATTCACATTCACAAAAACAATTAAAAGAATTTAGGTGGAAGCTGACTGGCACACCACATACATTTATTGTGATTGTGCTAAATGCTCTGCGATTTTTCCGTTTAAATCAGGTGGTTTTCAAAACCAACACAGATAAGTTTAGGTAGCTAATTCAGCATGGTAATTCAACAGCTTGTCCTTGATTGGTTCAACTGCTTTTGACTCCCCACATGCTCCTCCCCCATCTAAGGGAAACTGCTGTTTAAAGCTTGGGTGGAGTTTTGGTGGACTAGAGACTCTCAGCTACTCTTCCAACAAAATCCACGTCTATCGACTCTTAACTGTACCAGCGCTGTTAGTCGTAGATGGTCAATCTGTCGTTCAGTTATTAAGTTCATACACAAAGGCCTTCTCTTGTTAGATATCTCTATAGAGGCTCTCTTTCTCTCTGGGTCGACCAGAGGTGGACGGGTTCCTCTTTTGAGTCTTGGTTCCTCCCGAGGTTTCTTCCTCCAGCTTTAGGGGGTTTTCCTCGCCTCTGTCGCCTTTGGCTTGCTCACTTAGGGCTCGGACCTGGACTCTGTAAAGCTCCTTTGTGACAACTTTGGTTGTAAAAAGCACTAATAAAACTGAATTTAATTTAATGGGAATGGGTTTTATCTCTTGTAGTATTTCAACAGCAGCCGAGCGCGTTTTTTTTAATCAGGAAAAAAAAAAATCTGAAATGATCTCATGTAGAGTGGATCATTAGAGGAGTGTTCCCACTCCACTTCCAGAGGAGTGCTTGAAGGGTCTTTAACTGGTAACAGTTTGATCTGCCTTTGTCAAACTGACAGTTTCTAAATAGCATGTTGGCATGTTGTGTGAATATTGTCAGGTGATTTAGAGGAGTGTGTGCCTTTACATCTTGACAGTGTGTTTGTTGTGGATCTCTACCGTAGACAGGCGTTTTCCCAGGCAGGATGACGATGATCAGCTGCAGGCCAGCATAGGTGTTCTTCAAGTGTCTAAACATGGGCTCCACGCTGTCTGCTCCCTGAGCGTACTTGCAGAAGCATGGCTGGCCCTGGATGGGCATGCCCGCATCTTTCGAGATCTTACGCAGCTGGTCTGTAAAGCTCCTGCCCAGCACAAAAAAAGCGGGAAGAAAAGAGAAAACGTCTTACCTGTGGCAGAAAAAGGGGCTAGAAATATGCCCAAAACATCTTATCACAACATTTATTTCCATATCATTATAGTTGATTAATATCAATTATATGCTTCCTAATCTTTGAAAGAATCTTGAATAGAATATTCATCACGAAAGGACATAAAATGATTAAAGAAAATAAATCTATCTAGAGACACAATAAATTCCCCTTTAGACGTCTCCCCCCCCCCCCCCATTGTCTATTCTTTGTTTAATCTGAAGTTTTGGAAGGGGGTGGGGGTGCAGGATGGAATAGGCCTTTAGCTCCATTTGCATTAACTGATCTGTAAAACTGTTAAACCCCCTATATAAAATACGGTGAAAAATAAATATATTAACAATTAAATGTTACATTTACAGGTCGCTTTTAGAGGGCACTTTAACCAGGCTTTTATATTCATGTACAACGTTTAAAGCCATTACTTTACGAGACTAAAAATAGCTCGTAAGCTAACTCGTACTACATAACGCTCGTGTACTGTCTTCCCAAAAGAAGTGAGCAGTATGTAGTATGTGACAAACATACATTTCCCCAGTAAACCAAAGATATCTGGATGAAGCACTACTCTACCCAAATATACAAGTATGCAGCAAAAGTCATCTACTTGATATACTGCATCCCATAATGCAACTATCTTCACCGTTGTTTTTGCTCTTCACATTTTCTTTCATAAAATATTTTTATATAATAAATCGCAATATTAATGTTTTGCATCGTTTTGTGCTTGCTTGAACAAAAATGATACTTTTAGAGTTACTATGCACAAACTAAAATGTACTGGGTTCTGCCCCGATCCCCTCTACACAGAACGCTATTTGGAACACAACCCTGTGTTGTGAGTGAATGGCTAGCAATCAATTGATCTAAAATACCTCAAAGAAAGAAAAAAATTCTGATTTATCACCAAGGCCTAAATAATAACAGAGCAGGTTCAAAATGTCGAAATCCCAACTGGGTATGACATTTCTGGAACATAATTAATATAGAACAGGAGTGTCCAACCCTGCTCCTGGTAGTCTAAAAAGTCTAATTCCAGCCCTTATCTCACACACCTGTTCAGGAACATGTGAACACTAGACATAAGTATTTTAAGTAAGAACAGGAGCTAAACTCTGTTGGAGGGTGGATCACCAGTAAGGTAGGGGTTGGACAGCTATAAAGATCACTTAACCAAACAATAAGAGTTTACAATAAGAATCTGTTTTATACATAGAACATATTATGAAAAACACAGGACATACTTGAGAATCTCCTCTCGGCACTGTCTCTGGGTGGCAAAGCAGGCGATGGCCCACATTTTGATTTCTACACCAGTATGAAACTGCTTCCCTCTCATGTCCCACACACCATGGCTTGGGGTGGCCACTGTACGATTCTGTGTATAAACACAACACATACAAACCTAAGGTCATCTACTCGGCATACAGTCACAAAAACACACAGACACCTTGCAGATGCTATTCGTTTAATCAACTACAATAATGAGTTGTTACACCCAAGGTCCTATAAAGAGTACACTAATTACAATTAAATGGTGAATTATAATTAAATGGGGGTGAATGACTGATTGTTGTGTATCAGATGTAATTACTTTTTACTCACTCAAACCTGAGACATGAAAAGGGTGCTCTACGTTAAACATAATTTTGATCATAAAAGAACACCTTTTCATTGTAATCAGCAATACAACATGTATGAAAAACGTATAAAATATGCACTTGCAGATAAAACAATAGCCCTCTCAAACCCAAACAGTTCACTACCACACAAGCCAGACAGATATGCA
>JBBPCZ010000148.1:6601098-6612190 GCA_037974445.1 Brycinus macrolepidotus | reverse complement strand
TATATATATAAAAAAAACAAGAAAAACACTCCTGATACAACCCAATTCCTACCTAACTACATTGAGATGCACAGCACACCAAGGAACAAACACACACATAAGGCATGATTGAAAGAAGAGAAGGTACCAGAAAGTGTTCAGAGCTCACCCTGCCGCCGTATTGCAGCATGGGGGCGGGCAGGACGCGGCCCGTCACCTCCGCCATCTCATCCCGTACACGGAACTGGAACTCCTGCACGAACGGGTCGGCCTCGTAGTTGGCGCTGCGCACCTGAGGGAAGGAAAAAAGAGCGCGACAAAGTGGTAGAAGAAGAGATTTGTTATTTTTTATTAACTTTGTGTTGAAATTACGAATATTCTTTTCTACTCCCATATTTCCCTTAAAAATGTCAATGCTGATTTCAACCTAACCACCACCCCCCTCTAGAAAACTATATGAATGTGGTCACCCTAGTCCTGGAGATGTACCTTCCTGTGGAGTCTAGTTCCAGCCACAATCAGATCAAATGTATAAGTGTTAGGTGAGTAGAGCATGTTTCTAAACTATCCAGGAAAGTAGATCTCCGGAAGGAGGGTTGGTGATCACTGATTTAGAATGATTTTACTTCTCTAGGCCACCAGGGGGTAATGTGATGCTCACCAGTCTGCTGATCTCCTCTTGCCTGTCTGGCGCTGAACGAGCTGTGGCTTTGATCATGGTAGAGGTCTGGTTGTCTGTCAGTTTCTTTATACAGCGCTGCCCAGCTACGATATTACACACCTGTATGAAGACAGAGGAGTTGAAAAATATCCTTCATTCTCTCTGATAAGAGGGAAATACAAGATCTCTGATTAGTACAGATAAAAACATAAACACATTTATACAAATACAGGGGAAGCATCTCAAAAAGCACCATTGCAGTAGTACCAGAACTGTTTGTTATTAAAAATGAACTTTAATAATAATATATTTTTTAAATAAATAAAAACTTTAGTTGAGTAGCACCTTTCATATAATTAGAATGCGTCCCTAAGTGCTTTACAGGGTGCAAAGAAACCGGGCATGAAAAAGGAACAAGTGGTACAAAAAAATAAAAGCAGTGACAGAGGCCACATTTCAGCTATGCTCTGCAGGGCTAATTTACCAGGGGTCTCTGCACCTCTGAATGTTTCCCACTGGGACCAACCCAGTGAGCTTGATGATAAATATTTCAGCTAAATAAACATCTACAAAAATCTCATGAAAACATTCACTGTGGTACAGTGTACTACAGTGTCCCACTAGAACACAGGTAGTAAACCACCTTCACTATTAAACATTAAGAGTAAAGGGCAAGTGGCTCTCACCTCCAGGGGCAGATAGGTGTGCTTCTGCTCTTGGCCCACCTGCAGGCAAGGCAAATGGGGATATTTGAGCTGCAGGTTGTATTTCTCTCGGAAGTACTGTGCCACTGTTCTCTCCACGGTCTGCCCGTTCTCCAGTTGCAGGGGAAACCTAAAGGAAAAATTCAGTAGATGTGACAAGACGCTCAAGATTCAAGAGACGGAAACAGCATTTACATTTACTTTTCATATTTGTGTTGGCTCATATTCGCTATTAAATGAACAATTTCAACAGAATATGCCGCTCTTAAAGCTCTGAGCTTCAGGCATCTCACAAACTTCTAAGTACAACATGCAGCTATAGATGTACAAACTAAACAACAATGGTGTTTGGACATTCTTTGAGGCTATAAAAAGAACTGTAGTCTTCAAGTAAAAATAGTCATATTCTATCTTTCAGTATTCCTCAAAATACCTTTAAAACCACAGCTTCAGCTTTACCTGCAGTTAAAGCAGGTACGACATTGAATTACTCACGTCTGATGGCTGGCAGGTCGGCGAGTGACATTACACACCCTGTACTTTCTCCTCATAGTGCCACAGTGGGTCACCTCCACCTTCAGACCTAAGAGAAGGATCAGACATTCCACATTACAATTTGCTAGCCTGCACAACTCAAAAGTACACCATCAACTTTAGCACTCCACAGGTATGTTCAGGACTGGCGTGCAACTAGGGGATCGTCTAGAGTCGCACTTGAAGAAGGACGGCAAAAAGGTTCCAAATTATTCTCACCTATGAAAATTTGATTGTAGCACAAAGTACCACTTTTGGATACTATGGACAGTGGTGACAGCCTGATCACTGTTTGCTAGCTAGCTTAGATAGCACTGAAAGTATTTAACATCACATTCAATGGATGATTTATTGCTCTATATAGTTAAAGATTAGTTTGTATAAATGGTGAGAGAATTTATTTGACTAACAGAGTTTATTAGACTATAATGTACTGTGTAAGTACTGTATTTGGAATCAGGTTATTGGAGCAATTCTGCAAAGACGGAGTTCGGATTGTTGAATCTTGCATTGTACGTAGTATGTAGCTTAGATATAAACAGAACTAGCCTGTTTAACAAGTGTTTACAGCAAAGTGTCATACAGTGTGAGTATGATAGCGCTTCCATATTAACATCCAATCCAATCCAATCCAAAACATAGCATAGTGTTGTGGGGGGTGCATTGTGTATTGCTGCTTATTGGTTTTAAATTGCAAATCTGCAAGTGGGGTCACAATTTTGTTGTGTCCAAAGCAGAACAATGGTACATGCTGGTGCTGGATATTATGCTCTCAACTTATTTTGTCATAGAATCTTTCGAGCCGGTTTCCACAGCTGCACACTCAAAAGCACTCAGCTACAGAAGGCATATGGCAGCAATGTAACAGATCAGAACCGAAACTAAAATCTGTGGTTCAGTAGTCTATGTTTTTTCTTCTAATTTACAAACCACGCAGCTCCTTGCAGTGACAGAGCACACAGGCTATGTAGGCAGTAGATTCTAATCGCCTTTGTATTCACAGCACAGAATTCAGATTGAGGTTAAATGTGCTGGAGTACCTGGATTTTGATCAAGGTTGAATGTGCTCGAGTCAAGGTATGAAATTCCAGGTAAACCACATTTTAGTGTGCATGTGGTGTAAGAGAGGCAGAGGCAACATTTTGTCAAGAGCTAAGTAAGGACTGCACAGTTCACTGAACTTGCGATGGACAGCTGGACTTGAGCAACAAAAGGTTTGTTAACATAACAGCGCTCTAAATGACTGATGCATACATAATTTAAAGAAGTTCCCCAGACACAATCAATATATGAAGCACTCACACAAGTGAGTAATTAATAGTGCAGAAAATGATGTTGCTGAATGGAACAGATAATGCAAGAAACATTGTTAATGTAGTGCATATGGCTGAGTTTTCACCTCACACTGGCAAGTTTGAAAAGAGCAAGTTTAAAGTGGATTATTTTTTTATCCAGTCTAAACTGTGATGCAAACTGAACTGCGGCTCAGAAACCAAGGACCAAATCAAACCTAACTGTGAAAAAGGGAACACACCCAGTTCAGGGGGTAATAGAAACTGGTGTCATAAACAGGCCTTCCCTAGACACCACAAAAGCCTCAGTAAGATTATACCAATCATTACATACTATAGGCAGTGCCCAACAATTTGATAAAATACTTCCTATTGTGGATTATACATGAGAGAGGTCACACACCTTTGATTTCTTTGGTGAATTTGACTCTGTGGGAGTCTGTAAGAGGACGGGGCTGCTCATCGATGTTGTGGATGTCGAGAACCTCACACATGAACTGGATCACCTGCTGAGCCTTGTAGAAGGCCGTAGCAGACACTGGAGTCAGAAGAAACAAGAACAAAGAGACAGACAGACCAAATTAAACAGGGAATTCACTCAAAAACAACATTAAAGAAAAAGCATGTTAATGTTGTCTCCTTGTCACATTGTTTGCACATTACTGGTCAACTTTCCAGAGCTTTGCAACCACTTCATCATTATCCAATTCTTTTCTTAATCAATCAGTTTAGTAATGTAGCACAAACCATCTATGTTCAGCATCATTTTCCACATAGCTGGCCGCACTGACTGGTGAAATCCAAACCACACCTCCCTGCCCCCACCCAGTGGGTGATCATAACCCTCAGGAGAGGAGAAGAAGGATCTTCCCACCGGGGTGTACCTGAAGAAAGAGACAAGATGTGTTGCTCCATGTTTAAGCTGTTTTTTTAAACTTTTTTTTTTTTTTTTTTAGATTTGTGTTTTAGGAATCTACAGATTTGTGTGTCTAAATTTAAAACTGTAATTATTATTATAATGTTATAATAATATAATATAATATACTTTTGTACTTATTTCTACTTTACTTGTATTTATTTTATTTTTTTATTTGTTTTAGAAATTTCCAGATTTGTGTTTAATTTAAAATTGTAATTATTATTATAAAGTTTGCACAGTCATAAAAGGAGCGGTTCAGGATACATTTCACTGCGTGTTGTACTTGTATAACTATGCATGTGACAAATAAAGAGTCTTGAATCTTGAGATCTTTTCAATTAAAATTTGGACAAATAAATCTGATATTATCATGAATCACAGTTCCCTATGTTGTCACTGACATTAAAAAAAAATGATGGCGCTCACCTCATGGATGGCAGGTGGCGTAGGACTACATCTACAGCATGGACAGGGTTGGTGCTGATTGGCTTATCCAGCTCTAGAGGCTCAGGCACGCTCCGCCCTGTAAGCACCTCGTGCAACATATGCCAGCTGACTAGTGACACAAACTTGATGTTCACTTTGAAGGGCCGGTCCTTACCACCCTCACCAGGCAAGGTTACATCCAGGTCCACCTGCACAAACAAGACAGTAAGACAAGTAAGACAAGTAATCTGACTCAGGGTTTATAGGCTGATATGACTAGTTAATGACTCCTAACCACGGTAGCCCCACATAGCAGAGCCCATGAGTGCTAAAGTACATAGCACAAAGAACTCACCTCAGTTGCATCACTACAGAGTTCCAAACTGATTCTAGAAGCTACATCAGCACAATAACTGTGTTTCAGGACCTTCATATAACGTTTTCATGGCTAAGCAGTTGCGTAAGAAACATAAGTTCACTACGTGCAGTGACAGGTGCTGCTTGGTGTGGTGTAAAGCATAAAGCAGGCTATCACAGACACAGTGAAGACATGTTCTTCACTTTGGCAGTTTGTTGGACAAATCTGGGTTTGGTGGATGTTAGGAAAACGCTACTTAACGGGTTGCATCATATAGTGTACATGTTCTTAAATGTACAACCATGTGTGAGAATAAATGTTGTGCTAGCCGGCTACAAAAAGTTACACAAAGCCTGTCCTACCAACTAAAAAGTAAGCATACAACCCTGGTGTGTGTATATCTTACCCCTCCTGTAGCCACTGGTAGGGGATGTGCTGTGTAGAGACTCCTCTTGCCATCATAGACCGGCCTTCTGTCCCCAAAGATGGTCACCTTAAAATGCTGCACCATGGAGTCCACCACCTCCCTAGTGAATGCCAAAAAAAATAAAAAAGACAGAATGAGAATGAGAGAAGTGAGAGCATGTATACACTGGTCTCTTTGTCAGTTAAAGTATATTTCTCAGGTCTATATTTATAAAGTTTCTCAGAGAAACCTGTGTGATCTAGGATCTGTTCCTGTCACTATGGTCATCAACAAGAAAAGAATAAGGTAATACAGTGTCCTTACAGGAAAACAGTACTATATGTGTATTAAGCACCTGTTGACACGGCGAGGACATCTCTCAGGTTTGATGTCAACCTCGTACAGGTAGACATCCATCTTGGGGATGTCCACCTGGAAGCAGTTGGCCAGCAGCTTGATGGGCTTCCCCATGGTGCCATAGCCAGGCCTCCGTGGCACGGAGAACAGGGGCGCAGCCCCAACGGCTCCTAAACACACAGCATTGCAAGTGGAATCAGTCAAAGGCAGGCTCATTATTAATATTTAACAAAACATCTAGGCACATACACTGACATACTGTAGCGTCTATACAAAAGAAAGATGTAGCACTCTTTATACCAATGCACGCTTGGTAATAGAAAACACATAGAAAACATAATGCATCATATAACACTATTTTGATTCCAGGGTTTTATTCTTCTATTTTAAAATACCTTATGAAAAGGTAAGAATATGTAGAAGGAAAAAAAAAAATGTAGTGAACCTTCACAACCCATTTAAGGTACAATTATTTGCCAGACACTTTGATCCAGAGCGATTAACAATATGAGGATTAACACATTCAAGTTTCAGGACAGTGTGAGAACCAGAGGAGAGTATTAAGTGTTAAATCTTAATGTAAGAGTAATGCAAGAACTGCATTAGAAGAGGAGATGCTTTCTGAACGAAAGAGGCTTCAGGAGGTTTCTGAAGACAGAGAGGGATTCTGCTGCTCTGGTCAGATTTGGCAGCTCATTCTACCTGCGGGGAACCACGAATGAGACCAGTCTGGACTGGGCTTGCCTTGTGTGTAGGGACGGCAGAGCCAGACGATGTTCCTTGGAGGAGTGGAGGGAGTGTGTAGGAACATAAGGCTGAATGATAGGATTATGGTAGCTGGGTGCCGACCCAGATGTCACTCTGTAGGCAAGAGTTAGTGACTTGAACTTAATTCAGGCAGCTATGGGTAGCCAGTGAAGACCAATCAGCAGTGGGGTGACATGCGACCTCTTGGGTTGGTTGAAAAGTAGCCGAGCTGCTGGTTCGGCTCTACATAGTACACAACCTTAAAATGGCTGTCCTAGCTTTAATGTTCATACCATAATGGACATTTGCACAGTTCTGACAGTTCACTGTTTATACAATGTAGCATACATGGACTCATGTCAGCACTGACACGTTCTGTCAGTTTGGATTAGAGGTCATTCTGTTTCCTGTTTGCTACAAACATGAATGAGATGTGACCCAACAGGTTTTTCACAACTGATATGTTTCAGTGACAACCTTTCATGTTCGTTTTTTTTTTTTTTTATAATTAAGGACTTAGGAAGTACATACAACGTACAATGTTTTGTGGATTCTCTAAGTGAAAATAAGTATACATTATACACAGGAATCACACTTCTGTACATTTTAAAGCACAACTACTGCTTATTTGCTGAATGTAAAATATTGTGAGAACAATAAACGTCCTGTAAAAAAGTTATGGTATATCATTAATTTTTTTCCAATGCTAATTGAAGCAAATAAACTGAAATTGTTTTGCAGAAAGAAAACCATTAAGTTGGTTCCCTGCAGAGGATGTATTAACTGAAAATTAACAAAATATGTTGTTCGACTGGGGGGTATTCAAATTTGTAGTGACTGAAATGCTGTACTTAGCATGTTGACAATAATGTCCCTGCAATAAGGAATACGTATATAAGTGAAACAATTCAGAAATGCTGGGCTGCTGACTGGTCACATACCTACTCGTAGGCGCTGACCGCTTTGACTACTGAGTCAGAATGAGCTGTGAATTTTCTGGAACACTCAAGGGGCTTTCTCATACACACAGCTTTGGTTTTATAGGCAATGTGGATGAAGTCATTGTCTGGAGATGCTTGTTCAATACCAGAAAAGCTTTTACTGTAATCCGGCCTTCGCTGATTCTACATTAGGGAGCTGTAGCTTATTAAAAAAAGATACCCGAAAACATGCACCACTATTTCCCAACTACATGTAAAAATTCAATGTGTTACTGAGGAAGATTGAGAACAAATTAAGATAATTCAATGTGACATGCTTCGGAATAAGAATAGAGACAGTAATGAAGATTTACTGTTAGAGGTTCATTTAAAATCTCAGAAAATTTGAGAGGAAAAAAAAAAAAAAAAATCCAGAACCTGAAACTTACTTTTTTGATTGCTCTTTTTACAACCAGACTCTTTATACAAACATTAGGGTTAGAAAGTTTGATGCTATTTAGAATCATCATGACAAATCAGGCCACATTTTGCCACAATATGCTTTTCTAAACATATTGTGGTTATTGTTAGTACATACAGAACACCACATGTTTCATTACCAAGCCTAAACAGCCATTAGTAGTAATAGTTTCTGGTTTGTTGTTTAGAGGGAAGAAGCTAGGAAACAATCAGGTCAACTTTGCGTATAAACACTAGAAGGCCGATGATAAAGGTGTTATGTGCTGCAAAGTGAGGTGCTCTTCCTCATTGGTTTCTTTCAAATGCCTACTTAGTGGAAATGCCACTGCAGCTGACTTCAAAGGCACTGCAAAAATGCACACAACCCACACCTTACAGTCAGACGTCCACATCCACAGATGAAAGTAAAAGTAAATGAATAAAAGCACTGCATCTGCTTTGTGATGGAGAAACTAAACCTTTGAGATCACTCTCAGACACGGGGACCTCAGACGATGAAGTAATCTCATTTTTTTTTTTTGCCCTGACTCATCTTCCCCTTTTAAATAAAACTTCCTAGCAGGCAAATAGCTACTGCATGTGCTATATTGGTTAGAAACAATACAAATCACACTGGAGATGAACTACAAAGTTAATCTTGCTCTGAACGCAATGAAAACCACCCTTCAGACAAGAATCAGAATTACACCAATCTGCCAATTATAAACATGTAAAATTCAACAGAATTATAAACTGTGGGACCTGTAGCGATTCTGATTCCTACTTTACTTCAGCTTTTGTTGCAAAATAGAATGATACCAAGGTTTCCTAACCACATATTTATCCAGTTTGCGTTTTAGCTCTGCATCTTGAACGTGCATAAATACCTCCGGTTACTTTCAGTTTTGTTTGAGTCACATAACTGATCAAACTCACTGAGTATGTGGTATCCTAACGAGAAGACGTTTATTACTCACACTGGATTATTATGTAGACTCTGCCCTAAAACCTTTGCTTTTGCAACACTTTTTCTTTTTGACAGCTGAGGGTGGAACCTAATACTGGTAACTACACTATGTGGACAAAACTATTGGGACGGTTGACCATTACACTAACAGGAACTTTAATGACATTGCATTCAAATACATAGACTTTAATATGGAGCTGGTCTGCCCTTTGCAGCTACAACAGTTTTCACTCTTCTTGGAAGGCTTTCCACAAGATTTTGGAGTTTCTGTGGGGAATCGGTGCCCCATTCATTCTGTAGAGCATTTATGAGGTCAGGCACTGATGCTGGACGAGAAGGCTTGGCTCGCAATCTCCGTTCCAGTTCATCCCAAAGGTGTTGGATGGGGTTGAGGTCAGGGCTCTGTGCCCAGGGCTTTCTCATCCAACCATGTCTTTATGGAGCTTGCTTTGTGCACTGGGACACAGTCATGCTGAAATAGAAAAAGACCTTCTTCTCCAAACTGTGTCCACAAAGTCGGAAGCATGGCGTTGTCCAAAATGTCTTGGTATGTTGAAGCATGAAGATTGCCCATCACTGGAAGTAACTGCTGCACTGGATTGCTGCATCAATGAAGAAAACACACAAGGTCCTAATTGCTCCCTGCAATGTGGACTAAAGTGGACTGCAGACGTTTTATAGGAGATCCCAAACGTTACTGAGAGAATGTTTGGATGGGAGTGAATGTTTTGTTCAAACTGCAGTGAACAGTGGGCAACCACTTCTTCTGAGAGATTTGTAGGAAAGTTCACTCATTAGTCAGGGCATGTTTTCTTGCTTCTTGCTGAGTTTGATGATGACGCTGCAGACTGTTCCAAACAAAGGTATTTGATCAACTGCACTTCTCAAAGCCCCCACACCCCAGGCTCAGTGTGTAGGGAATACAGGCACTGCTTAGGGACCCTGTGGAATGGAAAGTGGCTTCAGTCTCTCAAGCTCCAGTCCACGCATTGCTTCCTTAACAGAAATGCGGCATGTTGGTGCTTTGTTTATATTACCAATGCTCGGTTGATCTCTAGATGTTTTATACTAGATAGGTGAAGCTCCTACATTGAATCCCAGTGTATAACTATGTTTTCAATCACAGATGGCCAGAAGCAAGGACATTTAACACAAGTACGCAAACACAAATGACAGATTGCAAACGCACAAGTTCTACTATACAAATTCTTCAGTGTCCTTATGTTTCTGTGGAGGTTTAAACACTCGGTACTCAAGGGGGCAACTGAGGACAAATCAAAGGATCTGCAAACAGCATTTACTGTTACTACAACAGCTACGATCACTAAATATGTTTACAAACACGTGCTGCTTCTATTTGAAATGTAAAGGCGATAATGGCTCATTAATGTAAAGCAGTTAATGTAAAGCATTTTCGTCCCAAGCAATTATAGAGTATTTTATTGGCTTGTTCATGATCAAAGTTTAACACCATGTAAAGAGCAGCTGCTGTGTTAAAATGCTATAGGTAAATTTGTCTTTATGGAATGTGTAGCTTGAAGTGTTTGTGCTGCCTCGCATAGAGGATGTTTCTGGCCCATCTCATCCTCTTTTGAGCACTAAACGGTGATTCGTTCGCGCATTTCCTCACTAACCTATTGTCATATTTGACGAATTGTAAAATAGCAAGAGCTGTCTAGCTTCTGGTGTAAAATCAGTTGGTGTTTTCACACATGTAGAGCGTTGTTGCATGTGTGAAAATTATGTATGTGTGTGTGCAAGCTTCTCATTTGGGCCTGCAGGAAACACATTTTGACAGCCATATACATATTCCACTGATTTTCAATATTTCAGATCATTAAGTTAAGATGGAAACAAAGTCATTCCAAGTGGTTGAACGTGATGGTTTTTTGTTGATTATCAGAAATGATCATAAAACGAAAATGTCTATAAAAATAGATTTTCCATGGAAACTATTTTGTAAACTTTGATTGTAAATCATGGTCTCATGCATCAGATGACTACATAATTGTAATCAGAAAGCTTCTCTACAACTGAGCTTCTTAGATCAAACTATTCTGAATGACTGTTTACAGCTTACAGATATTTTTAGATTTCATAGATATTGTTCAAGATTTCTTAGCAAAAATGTTGATACTCCAAACATAATATCCTGATAATTTCACAATAAACAAAATGTTTTTTCTAATATTTTTAAGCTGGAGCAAAGAAAAGGGACTAGCTGTCCCAAATTTTAACATACTGTAAAAAAAAAAAACAATAAATGGATACAATGATTTTATACTACATTTCACACACACACACACACACACACACACACACACACACACACACACACACACACACACACACACACACACACA
>JBBPCZ010000148.1:6574805-6600998 GCA_037974445.1 Brycinus macrolepidotus | reverse complement strand
CAGAGAAAGAATTTCACACTGCTGACACTGTGTACCGTGCTGTGTTCGCATGTGACAAATGGTTCACATTTACTTTCAGATAGGGGCAGCTGGTGGTCTGGGGTTTAGGGAGTTGCCCCTGAGATCAGAAGGTTGTGGGTTTGAATCCCAAGACTCCCAGTGGCACCACTGAGGTACCCTTGAGCAAGGTACCGTTCCCACACACTGATCCCCGGGCGCTGTGTTCCTGGCTGCCCGCTGCTTCATATGATGAATGGGTTAAATGCAAAAAAAGAATTTCACATCGTCCACATTGTGTGGTGTGGTGAACAATGCTTTAAAGAGTTGCCTTTAGCCACATTACTCTGGTTAACATTTTGTCCTTCTTTGAAAGTGTCCATGCACTGACAGAGCTTGACATGCTCTCAACAGGCTGTAGAAGCTGGCGAAGAAGAATTTGCTACGTGTTTTAATGCTCACCTTTTTGTTCCTGTAATCTGATCACAGTTTATTCGGTCAGGCTGCCGGGCAGGGAGGGCCGAGCTAAAGAACCGTTTTTTCAGCACATGCAGCAGATCCTCGATGAGGTTGTTGGGGTACTTTTGCCAGAACTAAAGGAGAAACCGTTTGCCCTCTTTGGACACAGGTTAGTGTTACGCAGCGTCATGAGGTTTCTAAGAACAATAACACCAATCCATTTAATGCGCCATGTCTTCTGCTATTTTTGGCACTTAAGTGTAATGAAGTGTAATTTTGTGTACATTTACCTACATTTATCTAAGGTTCTACCTACCTATATTTGTAATTTGGAAAAGAAAACTAGTGTCGTTTCGAAAAAAAGGTTCATTCTTTATATTTCTTTTTTTCCCCAGAGTTGATCTGTGATCTGTTTTCTTTTCTGTAGTTTTGGTGCCATGACCAGCTATGCTTTTGCTGAGTATGTGAAGAAAGTTCACAATCTTGAACCAGTGCACGTGTTTCTCTCTGGAGCTTCTGCACCATACGTAAGAACGATGTGTCATTTGTGACTACAATGACGATTTCAAAGATAGCGCAATCATAATATAATTTACAAGTAGCACACTTCAGTCTAATACCAGACAAAATGCCTTAAAGGGTTAGTTCACTCAGGGAGCAATACCGAGGTTCATGTTGGCAATATTAGCATTGTTTGGTTGAGTTATCCCATTAAATGGAGTCATGTGACCATTATCTAAAGTTAAATCATTACATTTGGTTAATTGAAAGCAGTATTACAATGACCGTGACTATTTCAGAGTGTTTTAATATTTCTTAGTCACTCTGTGCTATCATGTATCAGCAGACATAGTAAATGATTGTCTCTCTCAGTCTGAAACTAGATTACAGGCCCCACGGAGAAGCCACCTGTCTGATGAAGAATTTCTTCAGTGGATGACCTCCATTGGAGGAACGCCTCCTGAAATACTGGCCAGTCCTGAGGTGCTGAAGCTGTTCCTGCCAGCCTTGAAGGCGGACCTCAGCATAGTAGAGAACTACAGGTGGGTGGAGAACATTAATTGCATGCTTCTTTTCATTCTTAAAACTGTTTCTCACAAGGTAGTAAAATGGAACATTAGAATGACAATAGATTTTATTGAAAAGAAGGTCTACATTAATAACATTGGAAAAAATGAACACAGAAGAAAAATGCACAAAAGATGAACTTAATAAACTGATGATACTAGCAGAAAAGTTCTACATATTATATCTTCATGTGTGCTTCTTATTAAAAAGACCTGAGCTTCAGTGTCTTGAAGTCCGTTTATGATTCTGTTTTGGAGTGTGTTTTTTTTTCTCCGTGTCTGTTTTTTGTCCCTTTGCAGGCACCATAAGCGTGATGTGACAATGCTCACGACACTTTCTCTCCCAAATAGACTCATAAGGCGACTCACCCAACAGCTCTCTCTCTCCCATGTGTTACAGAGGAGACTCGACCACAAAAATTTAAATTTTAAACGATCACTCAACCCCTGATCATCTGATCGATTAGCTCTGTACAAGCGCAACAGGATGGGGTCTAAGACACATGTCAGAGAAGAACAATAGTGTAATTGTTTCTGCAATCATACTAATAATAATAATAAAAATAAACCTTAAGAAGAACAGTCATGTCATTGCTGACACAGTCAAGCTAATGAATGATATTAATGTGGTTTAATTAATAGTGGTTTGTATCTGTTTAAAAAAACAGAATTACTGTGACAGTTCATCTCCACTCAGAATTGTGAAATATCCACAAGAAGGCCAGTACTGGCTCTTGATTAACGCAGGAAAGACAACTGGCATTGTATAAGAATCCTTTAAATCTCATTTGATAATCTCCTCAGTTCTCAGTTCAACATTTTGACCTTTATGCTCTAACCTTTCTATATCTGACACACTGTTACAACTAAATCTTCAAATGAAAAGGTAAATGCACCATCTGAAGTCTTTTTCAAGGTATCCGGTAACCTGTTTATCTCTGCCTGTGTGTGTTGCAGGTGTAACATGCCCACAAGCCCTTTCCTCTCATGTCCAGTCTCATGCTTCGATGGCAAGGAAGATATGCCACATGACTTGCAAGGTTAGAGATGGGGTTATTCCAGCATCATCACTACTTAGAGCCATGTGGACAACCTTTTAGCATTTTATGGCCAAAATGTGAGGTTAAATAGACTAAAGGATCTCAAACTGGGAGTCGGCCCCCCTGGGGGAAGTAGGGGGCACGGGCCGCAGCTGGCGAGTGGGGATACAAGTGCTGGGAGGGTGCAGTGTCTGACTAAAGAAGAACTGCTGGTATAGCCTAATTAGTCCTAATCCATCTTGGCCTGAACTATACACTTCTCAAAATGATAGCCAGCTTCCATTCAGATCTATTCTGTCATATATTAGAGTCCTGTGTATGTCACTGAGTTTAATGTAGTACATAAACATTGTAAGAAATCCAGAACGTACCAATGTCTCCCAAGTTTATATGGTCCAAATATAAAATGAAGCTGCAAGAACTGCTTCATTTGAATATGTTGATTTCTCATGAAAATCAAGATATTCACATATCCTTCTACAACAAAACCCCACATTCACGCTGAAGTTATAAGGGGTGTTTCAGCCTGGACTGCATTCTTGATGAGAATTATGACTGTTTTTGCTACACAAACCACATAAACATCATAAAAGAAAGGTTTTACATAGCATACACATCAAAAGAAGCGCAAGCATTTATAGTGGGCCTTACTGGCACCACACACATCTACACACACAAACTCCTAACACTTGGGATCTATCAAACTATTTATTTATTTTATTATTATTATTTTTTATCATTGTTAAGCTACCAGCATTAGTCATTCGCACTCTAAATGCAACGGCCCTTTGGTACTGTCATCACTAACATTAAACATCTTTTCATCTCTCTCCGTCTTACTATCAGTCTGCTTCCTCTCTTTTTCAAAGAAAGTGCTCATCCCCCGTCCCCCCCACATCTGAGCTGCCTTTAGAATCAGAAAACTTTACTGATCCCGGAGGAAACTGCTTATGTTATGACTGCATGGTCTCACAGAGACGCAGAGACGAGAACAATATAAAATATAAAAGTGTAATAAAAACTCAGAAATACTCTGAAAAATACTCTGTGCTCATGCTCCTTTTCAGATTTTCACCATATTATTGGTCATTTTCTCTTCTCTCAAACTCTCTCCCCGTTATTTGCTGGTCGTGTTCATTTTGGTCATTGGAGTTTGAAGCTGACATGATTCCTAGCTGACTCAAAGAAAATAATTTTAACCTTTTTTTCCTTTTTTTCTTTTCCAGCATGGAAGGCTATGACTAGTGGTGATTTCACTGTGCAGATGCTCCCTGGATCACACTTCTACCTGAAAGACTCAGCAAATGAGAAGCTCATACTGGACCACATCACGAAACATCTAGAGACTGCTGAGATGGACTACTTGTAGAGCACCTGTGGATGGTCCTGTAAAGGATCCCGGATAAATTGATAATGTGGAAAATGAACTCTTGGAGGAACAGAATCATGCTATTGCTATTTAGACACCAGGGGTTGAAAGAGACATTCTGATTTCCATGTGTCCGGGTGGGAAATGTACAATTAGATTTATTTAATAATTTGTAAAAAAATTTTTCCATTTCATAATTTGCTTTAGTACCCAGAATATTTCTACAAATATCTCAGACCAAATCACTGCTTTTCATTAATTGAAAAGTGGTTTTCATTTTTGATGTGACAGTGACAGCTTTTGTGCTGAGCTGAGGTGATTTTAGCAGATTGTGTAAGTGGATAAGATGAAACTGCGAATACAGATACAGATACAGATTGTCCTGGATCTGTGCAAAAGAGTCAACTAGATTAATGGTACATTAATGTGCAATTAGGCTTTAAAAGTTCACTAACATTTCCTCTCTGAAATGGAAAACGTGGTGTACCTAAACTGAGTGTTGTGTGTACAGAGTATACAGTCAAACACTACACTTTGGATAATTATTAGCCAAAAACACAGGAGGCCTGTCTCTTGTACTTGAACATCTTACAACTATGAATAGTGCTACAAATCAGAAATAACTATATTTTAAACATACAATAATTCAAAATAACAACAATGTAATACTTAAATGATGAAATTTATATTGTGGTGCAAATGTATCATATGTTAATAAGGTGTTCCAAGCTTTGAGGATTACAGAAATGAGGCCTATATATATTGAGATCATAATATTTTATTTACTCTGGAGAATTCCAAGGATAAAACCAGAAAATTCCAGCTAAACTCATTTAAAATTGCCGATTCTTCATTCTCTATTCATGGTGATGAATCTGATCAATTGTGCTTAAAGACTGTAGTTTTAATGCTTGCAACAGATTCTCAGAAGGATTCAGATCAAGGTCAGTTGTCACAAAGCTTCCAGAGTAGGAGTGCTGATCTAGGATCAGATTCCTCTTTTGTTTGTTCTGACTTTAGATTCTAGATTAGCACTCCTACTCTGAGAAGCCTTGTGAATAAATACCCAGGTGTTTTTTTTTTATATATATATAATAAAATCTGACAGCTTTCACTTGCTGAAAATTAGCACCTTTTTTGAAACCAGATTTCTTGTTAAATTTGCTAGTATTTAGCGAATGTGTTGAATGAGAGATTTTCGGTGTAGGATCTACTACAAATATGGTTTTGTTAGATGATTCATTTGGTTCATTGCTAGCTCTGGCCAGGCCTTGAGTTCCAGCACTGGCTACTAAATCTAATTTCTCTCTTTTTACTGTCTTGACCAGACATCTGTAAGTGTGAAAGACTTTGTTGACATCAGAGTTTTTCAAAGTGGCATGTCTTACCAGTTTGCTCCTGGACCAGTGCAGTTACGTCCATAAGTAGTTGGGCATACCACCACAGTGCATTGGAAATTAAGCATTCAATAAGTGACGGAAGTACAGACTTTCAGATTTCACGTAAGGGGTTAAACAAAGGTACTGCAGTAAGCTTTCAGAAATTATGGCCATTTTTCAGAGGCCATCCATTATGGTATACAGAGTGAAAATTACAAAAATTGCATCAATGTCCAAATACTAATGGACCTAACAGTTACTTTGTTTAAAGAGTCCATCTGGTTTAGGCAAAAAAGCCTAACTCAAAAAGCCTGTCTCAAGTAAAAGCATTTCTACTTCTTTGAAATAATGACTGAAGTAAAAGTACTTGTGGAGAAGAGTCAGAGTGCCAAAAAAAATAACCTACTTAAAGTCAAACTTAAATTATTTTGATTATTTACCTTCTTGGTTTATGTCTCTGGTCATATTAAGCACAATGCATTGCATCATATAATTTAAAAGAAAAGAACTTTATTAATCCTGAGGGAAATTCTTGTGTCTTTAGCATGCTCAGTGCAACAAGAAAGAACAAAAGATACTAAGACGAGAAAAAAAATATATAAAGAACAAGAACATTTGTGTAGCAAATAAAAGTGTAACACTGACATTGCTGTATGTAAAGATTTAGTGTGCTGTGCCAGCAGATCAGTAGAGCAAAAACGGTTTATGAAAGTGGCTTAGTGTGAATGCAATAAAAATAAATACAATAAACTAGCAGCAGATGAAAATAGCAGCAGGTGATATGCAAGTGGCTTAGTGTCAGTGCAATAAAAATAAATGCAATAAAATAACAGCTGATGATATGGTAATGAGATTAACATTCAATAACATTCAATCAATTCGCAGATTAAACAGTTGGGCTGTCTGTTGCACAGACCCGATAATGTGTGTTAACTTCGTAAAGTGGCTTCTTATAGTCACACGCGAACATGCCACACAGTGTGAAATTCTTTCTCTGCATTTAACCCGTTCACCAAGTAAAACAGTGGGCAGCCACCAATGAGGTGCCCGGGGAGCAGTGTGTGGGGACAGTATCTTGCTCAAGGGTACTTCAGTGGTGCCACCAGCAGTCCTGGGATTCAAACCCACGACCTTCTGATAGCAGGGGCAACTCCCTAACCACTAGGCCACCAGGTGCTGTATTGATCTTGCACACAGTTTCAGTGAAGTCTAACTTGTAATGCTTTGCCTATATCAACTTTTCTTTTGGGTGTATACTCATATGCTACCTCTGCACATACGTGCCTGCATGTAATACCTCGCGCATCTCCAATGTCAGAACAACATCAAACGAATCCAATGTTAAACTGTTTGAAGTTCGTTGCTATGACGCTTTAATTATTGAGTGGCAGCCGCGTCCTGGTTGCTAGGAGACCGGGCGCTTTGTTCAGTGGCGTTCTGAATAACAGTCGCACACAAAGAGCATCTGGAAATTCCTGAGCTTTGGGTAAGTCAACCGCTATCGAGGGGCTTTAACCAAAACCAGCAGACCTGCTGAGAATCTAAACGGTGCCACATTTGCACCCAGATTAGTTAACCCTAATCGGAATTATGCAATAAATCTTCAGTTTTTTGATTCTTCTTCTTTTTTTTTAACTGTAACTTTATAGCATAAGGAAGAGAAATGCTTGACTTCATTTGATGGAGTAGAGTGAGTGCCTCTGTGTAAACATGTCTATACAGTATGTAAGTCCTGAAGGGCAAAGCTATTCTTTCATTCTTTTTCTGACAAAACATTGTCCCTATATCATACATTGCCTATGTGTGATATTGCCTATAATATGTTCCCTGAATGTGTCATATAGGTTGAATAGGTGTACAGTTACAGACAGTAGCCCATCTGTTGTTCGCTGCACAGTTTGCTCCCTCTGTCCCATTCATCATTGATCAGTTTCTCACCACAGGGCCTCTGTTAACTAGATATTATGTGGGTGGTGGGTCATATGTCTGTGTATGTTTGTCACATAATAAAATACTAACTCGTCAGCAGCTGGCTAAGATAAATTAAGCATGGCAACAGACAGGCTCTGATTCTAAACTGACAAAGGTAGGTCATACCCACCTTTAAAAGAGTAGTTTTTCAAAAAAAAAAAAAATCAAATTCAAAACAATTTTCTACTTTTAGAAAATATAGTCAATCAGCCTAGCCATGTTTGGAGCCTAGATTTTTGCTTGAGCTGCAAGGTTAATGTTGCAAACAAATGCTAGAAGTCAACAGTCATAGAGATCTGTCCTTTAAATACACCCTCTTATGTCTCTCAACCCACTTAAACCACAGGAAGCTCTTCAGTAAGCTGGCACAGACTTGTTGATGTGGTTAAGGGCACACTATGACTTACTGTGAGCTATAAAAATAAACAAAACTTTGCACTGCAGACAGCTGCTTTGGACTTGTGTAGTGGTTATATATAATTTTCTGAGGTGCCTAAACGTTTTGTACAGTAGAATATACACTAAATGGACAAAAGTATTTGGACATTACACCAACTCTCACTTTAATGACATTGCATTCAAATACATAGCACAGTTTTGCGCTTACATTAATGCCAGTGGAAGTTTGGAACTCCGTAGCTATCAACTCATGACCCCGTTCTGTGAATTTAGGTGGTCTTCTGCTTCGTGGCGGAGTTGCTGTTGTTCCTAAATGCTTCTATTTGCCAATAATACTTAAAACACTATAATACCACTTACAGCTTTTGTTTTTGTTTCACAAATGTTTGTAAATAGTGACTGCATGGCTAGGTGCTTGATTTTATACACCTGTGGCAATGGTATGATTGAAACACCTGAATTCAATAATTAAGAGATGTGTCCCAATACTTTTGTTCATATAGTGTATGTATGCACATGCGTACCTTGTATCTACAGTCACTGCCCATTTTATCAGCTCCACAAACCATATACAGTAGGTATCCTTTATAGTTCTCTAATTACAGACTGTAGTCATTCTGGTCCTCTGCATCATTTGTTAGACACTTTAACTTTTAGGGCCTAGTAGTATGCACTATGAATAGATCCGATTGGATGGTGATTCTTGCGTTGAGCAGATTTCTCCTTTATTCCCAGGTTGCCACAGCAGTGCTTTGGTCATGGCCACCCTGAGCCTGAAGCCGGGCCTTCGCTGCAGAGTGTCTGACTGGGAGAACAGCAACAAACAGATCTCTGAAACCGCAGTGCACAGGCGACTCATTTCACATGAAATACGGCAAGAGGGGAGGGCTCTGCGAAATGAGACCGCTAATAAAGTAATCCATTCAGAGAGGGGTGGGCCTTAGGGTGGCAAAACTCAGAAATGAGGTTTTAGCACAAAAAACTTTCTTGAACATGGATATATGGAATATACAAATATACGGCTACAAAGGGAAGCTTACATGTTGCTTATTTTTATCTCTCAGACGATCTGGGATGAGTATGACAACAGTCGCCGGCTGGGTGACAGGATCAGTGAAGTCACACGCTGGAAAACAAGCCTGGAGGCCTGCGCACAGGAAGTGGACGCAGAAATTGATGCCCTTACACAAGTTAGTACATTGTTATCATACTCCAAAGAACCAGTTACCAACAACAAGTACCAGTTTAAAGTCAACATGAAGTCAACCTTTTATTACCATGTTAATTCATGTCCCTGATCATATGAAGCACGGTTCATCACACCTTATTTATAAGACAACGTTTACATTACATTACATGAATTGGGCAGATGCCATTTCTCCAAAGCAACTTACAATTTGAGGAAACACTAAGTTTAATTTGAACCAGTAAGCTTAATTCGAAATGAACCGATAAACTTAATTCTGATGACATCACTGTGCGTGGTTGCAAAATATTAACCAATAATATGTTTCACCTGTATGTTCCTCCTACCCTCCCCACCTGTCACCATGAAACATTTGGCTTGCTCAGATATCCTCCTGCTGCCTTTTGTTTAGAAAAACATCACGGTACAGAAGGAAAAGTCATCTCAGATTTGTGATGACAGTGTTCCCTGGATATCATGAAGAGAATTCATGACAATGTCAGTGACATTGGTGACCAATGACCAATAGGTGACCCAAACACCAATACAGAAACAAATGCAGAAGGTGCCTGTAGACAAGACCATAGAAATACATCAGACACTTGAGGATACCTAATGAAAAGTCAACCAGGCATATGACGGATATGCATTCCTTTCAAGCTAGTAAGATTACATTTTTTATTTATATATTGTATTGATCCCGGAGGAAATAACTTAAGTCCTCTGCATTTAACCAGTTTACCTAAGTGAAGCAGTGGGCTGCTGACAATGGCGCCCGAGGAACAGTGTGTGGTGACAGTACCTTCCTCAAGGGTACCTCAGTGGTGCCATTGGCAGTCCTGGGATTCAAACCCACAACCTTCCGATTGTAGGGCCAGCGCCCCGACCACTAGGCCACCAGCCCTCCCCAAGACTGCCCATATAAAGGGTTTATCATTTTTTTATCCTGTTCTGTTTATTGGTGTTTCCTAAAAGTCATTTTAAAAATGTTTTTAGGTAAAGGAAGAGACAGAGCGAGACCTTTCAGCCACAGTGCTGCCCCTAGAGGTCACGGCTGAGTGCCTGACCTTGAGAGAGGGTCGCCGTGGCAACGAGCTTGTTAGTGACCCAGTGGAAGCAGAGCTGAAGAAGGAGGTGGACGTGATTGATGGAGCTCAGCGAGTCCTGCAGCAGCACGTTGATCAAGCCTTCGAACAGCTGTGGTAATAGCACAAGCATTAAGAAGTGACAAAAGTCACTTTACTTGTTTTTCCTTTCCCCTATAAAGGAAAAGAAACATGGATTTTTAGAGGTTTCCTTGTAACAAGGACAGTATAAGCAAAAAAAGCCTTAAAAAATCAAAAGACACTTCTCATATATATATATATATATATATATATATATATTATTTTATTTATTTTTTTTTTTTCAGTTCAATGCAGGAAGCTCATCACCAGCTGACCCTTGATCTCCAACACAAGATGGAGGCTTTGGACGTGGACATGTCCTGCCTGTCACTCACAGTGACGTCACCCGAAATCTCACTTAAGCCCAATGCCACCAGAGTTCCCCAAGGGTAAGTCAATATGTTAGCTCACTTGCCCATCCTGAAGAATTGTTCTTGTGAAGTAATGCCTGTCATGGAATTTATACCTGATAAAAACAAAAAACAAATTAAACTCACAGAGATACAGCTGTCTTCATTGCAACATTTTTATTCGAGGAGAAGATCTCCAAAGAAGAGAGTGATCCATGATATGTGTGTATCTTTTGATTGATTACAAGACTTAATGCTTAATGGTCAAATTGGAATAGAGTGGTCAGTGCATATATGAGCCATCTAACATAATACCAGACACATTTGCCTTACATCACTCTTCAGTTGGCTTTGGGACAGGCTAAGAGATGTAAAGGGCCTCATGTCCCTGAGGTGCAGGTGCATGAAAATTTTTATCAAAGATAGATCTGTTGAACCGGTCTAAAACTACTAAATAACGGATTCACACATATAATACATTTATTAATATCGCCCTATGTTGTGTTTAAGGGGGACACCAGGAGATGCCAGTCACAGTGAAGTACTACTTACTTTCATAGCACAGCTCACTTTCAATTGAAAATTGTGGTTGCAGCTCCACAACCCCCCAGCAGTGGGAGCAGTTCAGCCACTACAATGTAACCCGAGCCAAGGAGGAGATGCAGGCTTCACTACAGCTCAGAGAGAACATCAAAATCAGTAGAGCACAGGTACAGTAGTTGATCCATGCATGTGTTTAGTGGCATGTATTCATGCAATTATTCAAAACTGCTCTGTCTCTACATAACCATTCAGAAGTTTGGAATCAATGTTTTCAATCAAAAGCATTTTGCTTGCAGACAAGTCTATGAAATGCTCAGGTTTCAAATAATTAGTAGGATACTAGGGAGCTGTAGGTAAAAATGTGTGTGTGTGTGTGTGTGTGTGTGTGTGTATATACACACACACACATATAAGATATCTTAATATTTAGATTTAATATAAGTATGCATAGACATATAACTATTTATTATGTTAGTAATATTAGGCTTTGCACAGCAAGTTTCTGAAATATTTGGAAAAAGCTTAAAAAGTTTGTGAACGCTTTAAGAATTTTTGTATTTCCTCTTAAATATGACTTAAAACATTATCAGATGTCCAAACAGTAGATAAAAAGATCCCACTTAAACAAATGAGACAACAATATTATACTTGGTCATTTGTTTATTGAGGAAAATGATCCAATATTACATGTTTGTAAGTGCCAAAAGAATGTGAACCTCTAGGATCAGCAGTTAATTTAAAGATAGTTTATTGTCATTGCCTTAAAAAGGAAGGAATAATTCTTTAACACCACATACGTCCTCTTTCTCAGGTGCAGAATGAGTTGGAGGCTCAGCGCATTGCTACAGATTTTGCCCACCGTAAACGCACTCATCATCTGAATCAGGCCCACCAGGAGCTAAAATGGCAGCTAAAAACTGTAAACTTTCTCCAGCGTCTTGAATCTCCTCTTTCATCTCATGTTTCTTGGCCTAAAAGTTGATTGCAAAGTTGACTGGAAAGGAGATTTGATCCAACTTGTTTTGGTTTCTTTGTGTTTGTACTGCATCTCCCTGTCTGTCTGTCAGACTCAGGATGAGATTGCTGAGCTGGAGGAAGATGTCCGTGGTCTGGAGAAGGACGTGCAGGCTAAGATGGCTCCCCTGAAGTTGGTCCACACTCGTTTGGAGAACAGGACCAGGAGGCCTGGCGTGGACATGTGCAGAGATGAGGTAAACCTCTGAATTTCAGAACCTTTTCTGCTGGAATTTCATTTAGCAAATGCTCTTTGAAGATCTGTGTTCAGTCCAAGTTTGTCTGGGTTTGAAAGGGTCTCATCACTACACTTTGTGCAGGTGCAGTATGGGCTGGTGGAGGAGGCCAAACAGCTGGATTCTACCATTTTGACTCTGAAACAGAAACTGTCTCAGGCTCAGTAAGTCCAAATCAATCAATCAATCAATCAATCAATCAATCAATCAATCAATCAATCAATCAATCAGTCAGTCAGTCAGTCAATCAACCACTGGTAGCCTAGTGGTTAAGGCGTTCACTGTGCGAACAGGAAGTGGTGGGTTCAATTCCCAAGACCACTAGGCACCTCGGAGGTACCCTTGAGCAAGACACCATCCCCACACACTGCTCCCCGGGTGCTGTGTTCCTGGCTGCCCGCTGCTTCACTTGGTGAATGGGTTAAATACAGAGGAAGAATTTCATGCTGTTCACACTTTGTGGTGTGTTCACGTATGACTGAATTATCACTGTCAATAAGTCTATATGTTTTCTTTTTCTGTTAGCTTGTCTTCATCATGCTTGTTTAAGATTTCATTTTAACTACCTAACTCATCAAGAGCTCATGCAGGACATAGCAGCATTGACCTGTCAGTTTTCCAATTACATTCAAGCTGTAACAGTGTTTAGAATATGCACTTGGTAGGATTACCTTGCACTTACACTCACTGGTCATTTTACAAGAGTAGTCTTATGTTATAGGTACCCAATATAAGTGTACAATTACAAACACATACTTCACATACTTCTAACCACAGGGCCACTGTTCATCAGTAGTGTGTGTGGAGCTGGTGCTAGTCCAGGGTATTTACATTTTAAAATTTATTCAGAAAAAAGCACAGTAAGTCCAAAAATGTCTTTTAAAATGATTAATTCATTTCTAATCTTGCCAAAGGATTAAGATTCCAAAAGATGCTAATAAAGCGTGATTGTTGTGAGTGGGATGCCCCAAGAAACATGTTGCGAGTGTTCAGAAACAGCACTGGCTGGGTTGAAAATGGCCCAACAACCGACAGTAACCAACCAAGAGTGAATCTGTGATCAGAAGCTGACCAGTGATAAATGGCTAGATTTGGAGGCCCACAGGTCTGTTGGAAACAACATTTTTCTTCTTCTATCACTCTATATTCTGCTCTAGAAGACCTTAGTAAGTAGCTTTTAGCCGTTGTCTCAGATGTGTCTTAATGAGACAGAACGCTCAACTGCAGTGCCGTGACCAGGACTGGAGTCTGTCACATGTGGGCAAGAGCAGTGGTCCTCTGGGACCCCTGATGATCCACAAATATGCTCCAACCCAACTTCACAACACATTGGGATAGAGGAATATGTGGACTTCAGGACCAGGTTGAATACCACTGGGCTAGAGCACGACTAACACAGACTATTCATGATAGCAGATGAGTGATGGTCTCCAACTGTACCCCAGCAAATAAACCTGACTAAGGCAGGTGTATCTAATAAAGTGACCAGTGAGTGTATATAATTCTACTATAAACTACTATATACAGGAACTGAGTTTCAATTTTAAGGTATACAAAATAAAAACAGCTACCTCCTAACTGTTTTTTGAGTTTCAAAAATAGTTTCAAGTCTGGACTTAAGTTTCTTGATTTGCAGGGACTCCTTGCAGTCTCTGCAACATCATGAAGCCCAAATGCTGGAAGATCTGTCCCGTAAGCAGGAGGCCCTGGCCCTGGAGCAGCGCAGCACACAGATACGCCTTCGCTTGTCCCCCACTGCTCAAAGTGATGCTTCTTCCATGGCTGTTGTGCCCCTTGTTGACTCCAGAAACAGGCACAAGCTGCAGCTAGCCTAAGCTGTTATCCAGCCTGACCTGACCTCTCCTGACCTTTCACTGACTCATCTTACCATTATAATCGACAAAAATACGCAAAACATACTCACTTTTTTTTTTTTTACATGTGTTGAGTGCATTTTTGCTGTCTTGATCCAGACCTGCATTGTCTGTCACAGTGAATTATTCACTATGTTGTTTGCAAAGTTATATAGAGGACTGGAGAAAAATGGTTTTCGGATGAATTCATCTTCAAACTAATTTAATTAATGAAATGATTATTTTAATATATTCAAGATCATAAATTAAGTAGAGAAATTTACTCTGTAACTCACTAGATTACAGTGTATTAAAAAAGATGGACTGTTTCGATATTGAAGGTGAGGAAAAGGCTTCCTCAACAAGCGCACACACCCCCCCCCCCCACACACACACACACACATATACATATAATTAAGAAATCCTCTCCCACACACGCGCTCACACGCGGCTAGACGGAGTCCCATTGATCCTGCGGTTTGCTGTGTGCCTGCTCCGCTTGTGACCTTAATGTCTCTAAATGAGCCTGTTTGTGTCCCTCTATCTCTGGGGAAAAGAAAAGAGGAAGAGGATATTACACAGTAAAATTTAATGCTTCGCAAATATGATCAAGTTCTGCCCAGCACACCAGAGAGCATATACTTGGTATGTATTTACATACATGATTTTATTTTAACAAATTCAAATGCTTTGCACTTTGTGGCTCTTATAATGGGTGAGAGATTTTCAGGTGATTTGCGTTTGTATTGATATATGTGCCGTGATGAATGCTGTATGTTGAACTACTTTAGAACCAGGACATATGCCTGAACTTATATGAAAAACTTAAATAAAAAGTGCTTAACTGTGGCTCTAGCAGAATATGTTACTCAGAGTATGGTCAGTTTAAAATGTAGAACATTTACTTCGGGTTGTGTTGTGTAAAATGTTAATCTATCAAATTAAATTCAGTTGAAATTGGTTTATGTAAGTCTAAAATCCAGCTAAATGAAATCAGGTTGGTTTGTGGAGTTAAAAAAAAATCAAGCGACTTTAGGTTTGTTTGAGTAACCTTACAATTTAGCTAATCAGGTTGGTTTAAGTAAGCTTAAAATCTAACAAATTTAGTTCAGGTTGGTTTATGTCATTTTAAATTCTAGCAAATTTAGATCAGGTTGGTTTATGTCATTTTAAATTCTAGCGAATTTAGTTCAGGTTGGTTTATGTAAGCGTAAGTCAAGCTATTTAGTTCAGGTTGGTTTATGTAAGTGTAAGTCAAGCTATTTAGTTCAAGTTTCTGTTCTCTACAAGTACAGCAAATCACCATTGATTTAAAATAGAATGCTCTATAATGTTAAATAATGAGCATGTGATATAGTATGCAATTCAAAGCATTTTACTGCTTCTCAATGCAAGTTGCATTTCTGTTTTGTCAGCTACTCATCAGGGTGCTTCGGTTAAAGCAAAACTGTCATGATAACCTTTTGTCTTTCATTTCTTTCTAGACTAAGCAACATCTGTGGACAATAATATGCAGGATTCTAACACAAAAAAGTGATCATTCCAATGATAAACATACTTGATGTGGTACTGGCGTGGTATATTGAACAACACCGTTTTGGGATGTGACTCTTCAGTAAAGACAAGTTAATCAACAAAGCCTGACTGCGCTTGTAGATCTTTTGAAGTGTCTCTGCTGTTTGTCCAGCTACTATTGAGTTACCTTATGTGCCTTACCATCAAGTACAAAATACAGTTCACTTGTTGTCCCATTTCAAACCACTAGGAAAAATCCTGCACCATTCTTAAGCCATTACTCCCTGTAACATGTAACAGTCATTTGCATCTACACATACACAATATCAGATCTGGCTTCAAACCAATACAAACATGAATGATGAGTATAGATTTTCCTTGTGTGCATATTAAACTCCACACAACACACATACACACACTCACAGGTATAAACATGTTTAACCTACCGATCGTTGTGCTTTTCTCCCCCTCCTATAAAGACATAAATTTAATCCCTATTGTGCAATAACAACCATCTTCCTATCACCTGCTTTTTGAATCTTGCCCTCACCTCCATGGCATGGCCATCAACCAGCCTGGTTTTATGGCTTTATGATTTAACCCTTCAGTTCATTTGAAGAGAGCGAGCTAGAGCTGGATGGGGCATGGCTTCCTGAAAAGCTCAATTATTCTGAATCATTTCACTAAAGGGGGCTGATGTGGCCTTGCAGTTGTCGTGTGCACTGAAGGCAATTAAGGCAGCACCAGACTGCGCAAATGCCATCCTGTTCCATTACTGTTGCCTGAGTGGTCACTCTGACCACTTGGACAACAGAATCAAGCCAAGCCCCTTGAGGTACGAACCAGTCATCTTTAAACCCTGCCATACACACCCATCTCTTCATTAGCTTGACAATACATTGTTGTTTTTGCCTCCACTGTGTACACTTTTCTCTCTTTCTCTAGTTACCTGATTGGATTTTTTTTTGTTTCCACAGAGCTCTAATCATCACCTTGGATTTTATTGGTAAAAAAAAAATCTGCCTTTTTGGAGGACTTACTTCAAAGCTTTGGAATTTATAAAGGAAGGAAAGAAAGTACCGGTACATATGGGTATCAAATGGACAGCTAATGACAAGGGATACATCCAAACACATTTTTTCCAGCACTGATAAGGATGGGGTACTTTTCCGTTTTTGACTGCATCTCGTTGACCGTGTATTCCTTCACCTTCCTGCTCGGACTTCCTGCCAACCTCCTGGTCTTCTTCATCTATGTCCGCAAGGCTCGGAAACGAGGTGCCACTCCAAACGTGGTCTATGCCATCAACTTGTGCGTGTCCAATTTGGTTCTAGTAGCCTGGATGCCAGTGAAGGTTGCTGAGACGATCCTGCAGATTTGGACGCTGCCAGAGTTGCTCTGCCCAGTCTACAACTTTTTCCTCTTCGCCTCTCTCTATGCCAGTGGCCTCCTGCTCACGGCTGTGGCGGTCGGACGCTACCTGAGCATCGCCTTCCCCATCAGCTACAAGCTTTACCGCCGGGCCCGCTCTTCTTGCCTGGTTAGCGCCCTCTTGTGGGCTGTGGTGCTCTTGCATCTGAGCTTGGCCTTGGTGGCGGAGGAAGGGGCCTACTTCATCTCGGTCCAGCGCAACACATCCAAGTGCTATGAGAACTTCACAAAAGACCAGCTGGAAGTGCTGGGACCACTGCGTCTGGAAATGGCACTTCTGCTCTTCCTGGTGCCGCTGCTGCTGTCAGCCTTCTGCACAATCCGCTGCCTGGCACTGGTGAGACGCTCTTGCCTTCCATCTGGAAGCAAGAAGCGAGTGTTGGCAATGGAACTCTCGGCACTCTTCGTCTTTGTGGTGTGCTACGCACCTTACAATGTGTCACATGTGGTGGGCTTTGCGAAAGGCGAGAATGTGACGTGGAGGAGCGAGGCCATCATATCCAGCTCCTGCAACGTCTTCTTGGAGCCTGTGGTAATGCTGATGCTGTCACCTTCCACACCCAAGGACTTGGTAGGGAGACTGTGTGGGAAGCAAGCACCACAAAACCACCCAAAGGGAACTGTATCTGTGAAGGACCCCTTGGCAAACGTAGTAGGGGTAGCTTCACTGATTGAAAAGCAGATAGGCTCCCAATCCAAGAAAGATGGCAAAAGTAAAGAAACTTCATATGTGAAAGCGACTTCAAATTTGTGAAAAAATGAACACACCATAGCACGTTCAAGAGTTTTCGAATTTAAACAGACAGCAGCGATGCTGGACAGGCTGGACTTAATCTTAGGATTGTATTATATATAAATGTTTCAGAGTACAAGAGCAAGGAGAAAACTAAGGAACATGCAAATACCTCCTGATTATACAAGCATGATTTATATGATGTGATAAAGTTACAGTAGTGCCTTTTAAATGCAGGTTTCCTACTGGTTATTTTCCACATCTGGTCACGTGTCTTGTCTCAGCATCAAAATAATAAAATATCTGCAGACCAAGTCTGCCTGACAGCTATGTAAAAGAACATTTTTGCTCATTTTTTAAAATGTATCTATTCTGTTTATTAAGGAAATACATACAAATAAAAAATATATAAATAAATCCGAATGTCTAATATAGATGCATAAAAACTGAGACTGTGTTGTTCTTTTTTTATAGAAATGAATACACAACATGAATGATTGACATAGAAAACATTTCTTAAAGGTGGTGTGTATGCCCGTCTTAGTCCTACAGTATATATCTATTTATAAATCGGCTATTTGGGTTGATTGTGTTAGAACAAGAAATACTAACTTCAGTTATACATATGCATGATTTCACCAGTGCATTTCTGTTATCGCACCAAAATCTGCCAAAGCCTAAGGGAGAGATTTAATGTCCTATGCAAATTGTGGGTGATGCTGGCAGAAGTGATGGAGGGCGGCAATAATGACTCATAAACAAATGCACTTCTTATCACCAAACAGAACTCACAGGAAAGGGAAACAAAGGAGAGTTTTTCCATTAAACCATTGTAAATCTGCTACACGTAACCAAGCTATTCGAATCCAGCTCACCTACAGCGTGGCAGTAAAAAAGGTAAGGAGTAGGGAGCCATCTGAGACACAGCCTTACTCGTGTCCTGATCTGTGTTTCTCTCTTAATGGCATGTTGTTAATGGCAAGTTTAGTTTAGCATTTACAGCCCTGTTCCCATATCAGATCCATTTCTTAACATTTACAATTCTCAGATTTTCAATGTGCACTTTTGGACTTTTGGACCCTGCTGTAGGTCCTAACAGGTTATGTCATCATGCTTCATTAAAATGTTGCACATACGAGTTTGCACCAGATTCTATACTGCATCTCGAAAATCATATTAAAATGCCTTTATGTGACTTCATCAAAAGTCAAATTTTACCTGATTAGGAATTAAAAATATTGTTGTTTTACAGTATGTTTCAGATTTCACTGAAACTGTAGGAATACTACAGGAAGCTGTTTTTTAAGTAATTTTGTAACCTGATATAAAACAGTAGATTTCTAAGTGGTTAAACTGAATGTTGTGTGTTTGTTTAAATTAATACATTTGTATACATTTCTAAATGTAGTTTAAAAGTTCTAACACTCTTTTACTCTACATTAATTATCTAAAATCAGCTTTACAGATTCTTTACAGGGTATCTTGTGCATTTTTCAGTGCAGTGAAATCTCACATTCACAAGGGTATCATGCTGTAGTGCTTTGACTCACAAGCTGTAGGGCTCACCTGCATTCGAAATCAATTACTTCATCCTAGCAGACACACACATTCTCTCAAGCAGGAGGTTCAAACCGAGTTGTGCACTTCATGCAAATCATATATAAAACTACAACAATTTAACATCCCTACAGAAAGTCATTGTTGACACATGAAAGAAATATGTAGAAATGTTAATGCAAAAACAGAACATATAAATATGATTACTCATCTTTTACTTTAATAAAAGGCTCAAAGTGCTTTTGGCAAAAATAAGTTGAGCAAAGACAGTTTAATTTTTTTTTTATATTACTTATCATAAGGGTGCAAATATTTTGGAAAGTAAAAAGAAAAGGTTAATAAAATTAGCGTTACATACTATCTGAAACTGTCGAGTGAAGAAAATGCTTGGAGGCACCTCTGAAAACATGCACAAAACTCCTAGTATGATCGCACATAGAGCTCCAAATGAGCTGGGCCCACAGAAATAACCCTTGTTAAAGTTAAGTGCTTCATATAATTGCCCACAGAGACAAATATTCAAAAGTATCCAATAAATTATCAAATGCATCCAATAAAATGAATGAGGACTGTACCAAAACAGAACATTTAACTTAACCCTAACGATGACCCCAACCCTAACGACAACATCTAACCCTAACGGTGACACTTAACCCTAACCTAACCCTGTAGTTGAGAAGGGGCTATCAGTGCAGGCTAGCCCTCCCATCCGTATTATGACCAGCTGTCACTGGTGGTTATAAATTGGTAGCCCAGGAAGCCAAAGCAGTAAGAAAGTAATGGTTTGAGTTCATTTTGAAATACTGATAAAAGACTTAATTGCTGGTTTAAAGAGGTGCAAGAGTAATAAACTCTAACTTTAGGTCACTAGGTTTGTATTCAACCTGCCATTTTTGTTACATGAGCTACAACAGTCTACCTCTGCTGAGCATAATACATGCTAATAGGGAGAAAGTTGTTAAAATTCATGTGAGATATGGCACAAGAAGATATGCAGGGGAGGTCGTCAGATGATTCGAAACATGTACTGATGCCAGATCTAAAAGCAGGGAACCATTAACTCCTGTAGGCATGTTGTACTTACAGCATTATCCTGTACAATAATGGGAAAGTCACTGGCAGGTAAGTTTTTTGTCTGCAGTAAACATACTTTCACAAAAAAATTACTGGAACTAAAAATGGAACTGAATATGCACCTGATACCCACTGTTAAAAAAATTCCATTGTATACCAAGAGATTTTAGGCCAAAATCTGTCCGTCTCTGCCAGAAGGTAGAAACTTGTGTACACCTTTCAGCAAGATAATGACCCCAAACACACAGAGAAATCACTGTGGAAAAATAAAATCTAAGTTTTACCATGGCTCTCTCAGTCTCCATGTTTTAACCCAGTGGAAAAACGGAATTGTGTGTTGAGAACTGTTATGACCTTAATCAGGGCCACACATAAAAAGCTGTCAAAGCGAGAAAAAGGTGCAAAGTTGCATTGCCAGTGCAAAAAGGCTTTTCGTAAGTCACCACATTCTTTAACAATAACAATCTAAAGCAACTCCAGAATAAATGACAGTGTAAGCAGGGCAGGCAACCTACATACACTGCCACTCTCTTGACTGTAAAAGAGCTTCCCTAAACCCCATTTGCATTTGCAACTAGTAAGAAAGAACAAACCATTCCCTTCCCTAAACTAACTTTTTAGGCTGACAAAGTAATTTGACAAAATAATAACAAAACTCAACATACTGGAGGGCTGGAGGGCAGCCAAGAGCAAACTAACAAAAAGATAATAAAAATTGAAATAAAAATTGAAAAGGCAAAGATACAACCTATACTCTTAACAGAACTAAGGTAACCATGAAAAACCTCCTGGGAGACAAAACTAAACAGACTATATATATATATATATATATATATATATTCTCTTCTATTGTTTTTTAATCTTTGCTGCTCTTTGTACTGTCCACTTTCTACCGTGACAAAGCAGTTTCCCATTTGTGGGACTAATAAAGGATTATCTTATCTTATCTTATCTTATCTTATATGCATCAATATTTTCAAATAGCCTAGGCTCAGGCATTCATAAGGGCAGAAAGCAGAAGCCTGAGGCCATTTAAATCAGGCCTGTAGTGCCAACTACTGGAGAAACAGCAGAAACTATGGGAACTGGAACTACTGAGACAACAAAGGTAATGGCACAAACCATACATAACCTAGAGCACATTCAGGAAGAGAGCAGAGCTGGAGACTCACCAAAGTGTCCCTTTTCAATAATTAAGAAACTTTGGGGGGTTAGGTGAGTAATTACAAGGAAATTAAGAACTTTGTGCTTAGCTGTATGTTCTTCATGATCACACAGCTCTAATTTTGTCCAACTTAGTTTTTTAATAATCATCAAGGGTGCCAGTATGTAAGTGTACATGTAGCTCATAACAATCAAAACTGAAAAGCAAGCACCAAAAGTCCCACAACCAAGATGCTTAAGTTATAGAGATTATTTCTCTTGTTTGCGTAGCCTTGTAAACTAAGCAAAAATTGAAATTGTCAAACTAAACTGCAGGGAAAATACTTTACCCATTGGCTAAGGTGTTTTGAAGAGAGTTGGGAGGATATAAGAATAACCCTCCAAATAGCTCAACCTATGAGTCACTGCGCATTGCAGTTTTGTTGTAGCAGAAGAAGCAGGTGTCCCTCTACTCAGTTGTGGCCTGTTTTTTTTTTGTCTTGTTCTCTTTTAACTATTCAACCAAAAAGAAAAGGGCTAAAAGGCTAGCTTTCGGGTTCATTTTTCTTTCGCTTAACTTCTCATAGCTAGGTCTGCAAAAAAACAGAATTTGGCACTACACTACAAAACGGAACTACATGCTCAAAAGTTTGAGGATACATGCTCATCCAACTTTTGAAATCGAAGTTATTAATAGGAAGATTATCTATCCTCCTGGAAAGGCTTTAAATTAGATGTTGGAATGTTGCTGTAAGGATTTGACTGTATTAGCCATGAGAGCATTCATGAAGTCAGGTAATGATGTTGAATCATTAGTTAGCCACTCCAGATGGTGTTGCAACATCTCAAAGAATGCAGCTCCACTGCTCCACAGCCCAATGCTAAGGGCTCTATACCCCTCTAGTAGATTCCTGGCTTTAGGCATAGTGAGCTTGGCCGCATTCTATTAACAGTGTTTTTTGGAGAACATACAAACTGTGCGCGCAATCGAAAACCTGTGTTAGCAACTGATTCACCTTATGGTATGACCCGACAGGCAGAAATGATGATTTTGGTCAGGCATTTTTCAGATTTTTTCTTAAAATGTGATCATAAATATGTCAAACAGAAAAGAAATGTGTTTATTTCAGTGTGTTTAATCAGTTATGTCTGACTGTATTTTCCAAAACCTTTAATGAGGGTTTAGCTCTGCCTACACTCGGCCCAATCATGTGTTGTCAAACATCACTAAAAAGCTCATAGCCTGTAGAACCTTACTAGAATATCCAAATATGTGTATTTCCTTTGTACTGATGACAACATTCGCACAAATGGAGCATGTCCTTTGAGATCTCACTGGATGAGGCAGTTCTGAGGCCTGGTTTTAAATGTATGTGAAGTATACTACTAGTATATCACCTAGTATAATCACTAAGAACTGGGTTTAAGATTGCTTTTGTAATAAAAATGACCTAATTTATTTATATACATAGTGGAGTGTTTCACAATGTGTAATCTGGTGTTTGAGATTTCAGTCATTTGTTCTGTAAACTAATTTCTCTGAAGAGATGAAATAAGTATTTAAAATATGCAAATATGTGATAGATATCTAAATGTCATCTTTTTCTAACGACAAACTTCTAAAAGAAAATTTATTTGAACGAATATCATTGATTAGCTGGCTATTGTTTTAGAATATTACCCCATTTACCTGTAATACCCCATTTACCTCAGAGTGACTAAATCCACTAGTTAGAAGAGAGGTCTAGATTGTCTGATTGCCTGCTTGATTGGAAGTCTTTCTTGACAATTTATTATGAAATGAAGGCAGACTGCAAAAGAACAAATACAGCATGTAACTTCTCACGTCCTTACCTGTGCCAAACGAGAAAGGATATGAAGCAGATGTGAACAGGTGGTTGAGATAAGATGAGTAACAATTAACTGTGAGATGTATTATAATCACCAAAATACAATATCCTCCTGAAGCCACTGACCAAAGGCAAGCAGTCCCAAATGAAACACTTTTGTCCCCTGTACCCACAATGTCCACTGTAAAGCATTTAGATCTGACATATCACATATGAGGTCAGAATATGAGAGGTAACATAAACAACACTGCAGTATTTCGCATTTACAATAAAAAATCAAATTATTGTATAATCACAATAACCAAAATATTTCTTTTGTTATCAGTTGCTAATGACAAACTATAATTGGATTCTGGTGTCTACATTTAATTCATGAATACAGGAAAATAACATTTTGTAGTTTGCATATAAATTGTTATCCTTCTCATTTTGACCCTTTAACGAACCCTTTCATGGCAGACATCAATGGACAACTTAATATCAGTCTATATTAACATAAACGGTTAACATTTATCAGTATGATCGCATAATCATGTAATTAACAGAAACACACACACACACACACACACACACAAAAGAACAAACACTGTAATCTAAGAGATATGCTCTCTATTAGCGGATGTAGTGTGTATCATAACAGGAGTGACCCTATACATTAACAGCAGTTATGACATCCGTTGTTCCTCACCCTGGCGGTTTTAGGGAGTTGCTGAGCAACACTGTTTGGTGAGCTCTAAAGAAGTACATTGTATCAGGGGCTTATTAAATTTCCAGGGGCCGTGACACTGCATCTACCCCAAGATAAAATAAGGTAGTCAGAATGCTAGGGACGAAGCCGAGGCTGCGTTGCTCTCACAATCAGTGCTGGTGGGACAGCTACAGAATGATACAAATGGCTTTTGAGGGTGAGTACTTTTACAATTTTTTTTTCAGGAACTTATTGTGTAGATGATGATATTGCTTTTTATTACTGCAATTAAGTATAAATTAGGGTTGACCAACGTGGAAAAAATCATATTTGACAATAATTAAAGACATTTTCATGGTTCAGTATATGGATTATGATATTCTGACAGAGACAAAATATGATAGTTTAAAAATTGCTATCAAAAACCTGTCCTGTACTAAATCCAACAAAACACGACTAATTATACTCGCTTTGTAATGTAATATGCCGTTGGTCTGGTACTGACGGTGTCCTTGATATCAGGCATATTGTGGTCGATAACATTTATCTCAATAACAACAAAATATCCCCAAACCCATTTGTAACAATGCTGTAACTAATTGGAATTAGGAAAATGTTAAAGGACAATGAAGAATTTGGTGCCATGCTGACGTTATCCTGTGCAACAAAAATACTACATTCAAATAAAAAGATTAAAAAACACTATTGTATAATTCGAATGCTTTCTAAATTGGAGTATTAAATTTCTCTTTAGGTTGAGTGATCCAACATTCTGATCCAGGCTTACAACATTTGCTACAAAAGAATGTGGGCATGAATGCGTCAGTTGTCTTTGTCTAACCTCACAAACCTTCTTGTCTTTTCTTGTATAGCTTTGCCTTCACCCACAAATGTTTTGTGAAAGACAAGCCTGTCGCCATGTGGGTCAGTCAGCTGCTCTTGCCTGTCTACATCTTCACGTTCCTAATTGGACTGCCCTCCAACATCCTTGCATTCTACACTTTCTGCCGTAAGGTTCACCGCAAACCCGCCCCCATCGACATCCTTCTACTCAACCTCACCATCTCTGACCTCATCTTCCTCGCCTTCCTACCCTTCAAGATGCAGGAGGCCATTGACGACATGGTTTGGAGGATGGAGGACTACCTGTGTCCCCTCAGCAGCTTCCTGTTCTTCTCTACCATTTACATCAGCACACTCTTCCTGACAGCAGTTAGCTTCGAGCGTTACCTGGGTGTTGCTTTCCCAATCCGATATGCGCTATACCGTCGCCCACGCTATGCTGTGATTGCTAGCTTCTTCTTTTGGCTTGTGGGCAGTCTGAACCTCAGTATTGTCTACATTGTACCATCTCTGCCTTCGAATAATGAATATGACAATGACCACAGTCTGAACAGCAGTGTGATGGAGCCCTTGGCCAAAACGTGCTACGAAAATTTTACCCAGGAGCAGCTGAATATTCTGCTTCCGGTTCGTCTGGAACTTTTCCTGGTGCTGTTCTGCATCCCCTTCCTCATTTGCTGCTTCTGCTACATCAATTTCATACGGATCCTATCTGGCTTGCCCCACATTGGCCGGCGTCGTAGACTGAGGGCCATCGGACTGGCCCTGGTTACTCTAGTCGTGTTCGCTGTATGTTTTGGGCCCTATAACGCCTCACATGTGGTAGGTTTCATCCGTGCTGAGAGTGAGGACTGGCGAAAATTGGCTTTGATCTCCAGCACCCTCAACGCCTGCCTGGACCCCATCATTTTCTACTTCTCGTCGTCAGCAGTACGGAGCGCACTCAGTGGCTTCATCAGAGGAATCAGGGAAAAGATTCATGTCCTGAAATGTAGGAAGTTTCAGTGTTGCCCTGTGCTGGTCCCCAGGACTAAGAAATATAGAGAAACACCTCCATCTGGTGACCTGAGAGGTACTTAACACCTCTGAAACTGATGCATCTATCTGTCTGTCTGTCTGTCTATCTATCTATATACATAAGGTGTGGTTTTACCTATAAATCTGCCTGAATTACAGTTTTTCTCAGTTGGTTTGGCTCATTTCTTGAAACAGAAATTACATTCTTAAAACTATAAGATCATTTGACCAAACAATCTTACAGTTCTGCGCAACATTACAGCTCACTAGCAAAAGTTCATATCTCTCCCAAAACGGTTCACACATGCTTCAA
>JBBPCZ010000148.1:6535183-6568240 GCA_037974445.1 Brycinus macrolepidotus | reverse complement strand
ATTTGCAATTTGATGAAATCAATGAGAAATGCCATTCTGTTGTGAACAATTGCAAGGTGGTTTGGAGATTTGTCCATTTTATTTTGAGAATGTCATTTCTGTTTCAAGAAATGAGCCAAACCAATGGAGAAAAACTGTAATGTAAAAACAAGAACAAAATGTTATCTTATACTGGCTGTGTCTTTTCAATGTTTTATTCATAAATGATTAATAATGAATGTAACAGGGTTTGGTTGTCATTGTATAAGATTTATTCTTAATATTAGAGCAATAGAATGCATGCCACTGAATTCGTTTGGGTTTTGTGCGACAGTGCGTGAAATCAGATTTATTCTTCTTGGCAGAACCGGGGCCCTGGAACAGCAAATATGGGGACATTACATAACCTTGCTTTGCACAGGCCAAATAGTGGCTAGTATCCAGAGCAGAGAAGTGTCATTACAGGAGCTGTCACAGTAACCAAGCTCATGTTGACTGGACTTTAGTGTATTTACCTTTGTACGAGGCACTTGATTCCAAACAATATAGATGACTTTCTAACAGTTTTGACATGGTTACTATTAAACACACTTACATTACATTACATTACATTCATTTGGCAGATGCTTTTATCCAAAGTGACTTACAATATGAGAAAACACTTACGTTTCAGAACATTGTGAGAACCAGAAGAGAGTTCTAAGTGTGAAGTTCTTTATGTAAGGACTAGTGCAAGAAGATAAATAGTGCATCAAGAGAAGAGATGCTCTCTGAACAGTCTTTAGGAGGTTTTTGAAGATATAGTAAGAAAATATGACACCAGTACAAATAGCTACTATCAGTACATTATTATTATTGTCGTTGTTATTATTATTTTTATTAGTTTTTTTTCATTTATTTTTTGTTTTTTAATCATATGCAGTTATTTATTGATTATGCATGTAAATTATGTTGTCAATGTTGAAATGAAACACTTTCTCATGGATGACATTATTCTGGTCCTCTTGAGAGTCATAAGAATAATACTACTATTACTTTCAGTAACTGAGTAGCCAGAATAATGCAGGGGTTACTCCAAATGATCTTCAGATATCAGTTGAAGCCATGTTACCAAACAGCAAACTAAGCCGTTGGCAGCTCCACACTCTCATTACTACCTGCCGAACATAAGAGTTTATTAATGGCTACTAATAAGTCACAATTGTTACAGTATAGTAAGCCTTTAAGATTAATAACTGTGTAATAAGGATCATTTCTGGAGTTTAAGGAGTTAACCCAGTTAATCTCAGCTGCTAGAATCAGGTTAAAATTCTGAGAGAAGGTGTATACATATATGTATATATTTTACAATACAGAAGTCCATATTTTATATTTCTAGATTGTATAGTGTACATTTTATACTGCACTGTTGGTATAGTATTTTATTCTATTCTATTGTTTTTTAATCTTTGCTGCTCTTTGTACTGTCCACTTTCTGTCGTGACAAAGCAAATTTCCCACTTGTGGAACTAATAAAGGATTATCTTATCTTATCTTATCTTATCTGAATGCTAGTCTGTGTAAACCTGCCCTTTTCATTGTATTGCCAGGTGATCATCTTTCTTCACTAAAAATGATGGTCCTTTTGCTACTGTGCTTTTTCTTTGTTGTGCCTACCCATAAAGATGATGCTTCAATTCATGCATCAATGGTAGCTATTTTCACCGTTAAAGGAAGATTAATGGCTCTGAGTCCAGATTCTTGAACAACTGTGCACCACAGAACACAAAGTGACATATTAGTTAAATGTGACTTTTCCCAATTTTCTTCACCTAAGAGTTTACTGTGGTATGTAAAGATTGTTAAAGTTTCAAAACATACAGGTTACTTCCTAGTTCATAAAACTGCGACTGTCTGTAAGGAAGACTGGAAATGGACATACTCGCAGGTGATTTTATTAAGAAAAGAAATCAACGACCATAGACAACTAAATTTAACATTTAAAACATAACAGGGAATCTTACGCAGAAAATGGTCATAGGAAACATGGTACCCCTCCAAGGATGCAGCTCCAGAGGCGGACTGGGGATAGGACAACAGAATGGTTACAGGGTGGAATTAATAACAGTGCGCATAACAGGAAAGGACCAGAAAGAGGAGAGAGATGGAGAACCAGACTGAAGGGAAAGGGATCAGGGACCAGACAAAGAGAAAGGTTGAGGACTAGATGGGGGAAGAAGACTGTGTACTGGGCAAAGGGGAACAAGCCTGAGAGCTGAACAAAGGTGACTGAGACGGGACATCGGGCACAGAGGGCTTGCACACAAAATGAGATAGAGGGAACTGAGAGTGAGGGTTAGATTGAGAAAACCAAGACTGAGGAAACAGAGGTGGCACGAGACTGACACTTATTTTCAACAGAGGGCAGAGACTGAGGGAGAAAATATGGTGATGGCTGGGCTGGAGCCATGTCCTGAGCTCTAGTGGGGGCTACTACCACCTGGGAAAAGACCAAGAGACACGCAGGCTGGCAACAAGGACAAGGGTGCTGGCAATGAGGGAGCTGAAAATGAGGGTGCTGGCGATGAGGAACCATGAGGGTGGAAAGATGGATGCTCGGGGTCAGGAGGTTGGAGAGCCGTCTGCTCAGAACCTGGGCACTTGGGCACCAGCTGTGCGAGACAAGGAGGTTTGAGAGCAGGCGCAGAAGTGCTCTCCAGAGCAAGAGGCAGAGCCGGCGCAGATGTGAACTCCAGAACGCTAGGTGACGCGAAGGCGTGCACACTGGAGCACTAGGGGGCCAATTGTCCATAGCTGGACCTGAGGACCCAGGGCCAGACTCCACAGCAGCAGCCCTACTGCATCGCTTAGCACATCGCCGAGGCTGGCTGTCCGCCGCAATCTCAGCAGCCCCATCCATGGTGTGGCTCCTGGCCTCTTGGGCCGCACCACATTACTCAAGCTCTTTGGGTACCTCTAGGCCCTAACCCTAGGGCCCTTCCCCAGATGGAGAGGCTGCCTTCACTTTTCCCAGGACAGTACTCACCAAGCCAGCTAGCCGGCCTATGTGCTCATCCCTGCTAATCTTGCAGAGGAGCCGCAGCTGGTCTAGCAGCTGGTGGCTGTCCCGGGGCTGGCCTCTTTCCCAAGCCTGGTCCACTCCTAAACGTCCTCCACACAGAACAAACAGGTGATCATCAGAATCCAGGTGATCATTAAGAAAAGAAATCAAAGACATGAACGAGAATAACTAGAACCAAATGCTGAAATACTTAACTGGAACAGGGTCTGTGTGGGTTTCCATAGGGAGTTCTGGTTTCCTCACACAGGCCAAAGATATGCATGTCAAATGAACTAGAGATGGTAAATTGCCCATAAGTGTGTGTGTGTGTGTGTGTGTGACTGTGTGAGTCTTTGTGTCTGCCCTATAATGGCTAGAGACCTGCACAGGTTGGTTCTACGCCTATCGCCCGATGACCACTGGAATAGGCTCCAGCACCCCCTGTGACCCTGGTTAAGTATTAGATAATAAATATTTAATTAATTCTATGAAGAAGTTCCTTAAAACCTCCTGTGGGCTAGCAGTAGCATTTTTGTTTATCATAAAGTTTCTAGATATATGGCACAGATGTTTTACATAATAACATGTTTAGGCTCCTTGCAATTTGAACTATAGCCATTAAATATCATTGTAATTATTTTAACAGTCATGTTGTTATTCTAATTTTTGTGTAATTTTCAATAGCGTAATTAAGTAATTACTGAAAGTCACTTAAACATATTCTTAATTCATGTATATCTTCATACTTTGGTTCAAAATCATCTTGAAACAAAGACAAATTCATAAATGAGTGAAAATAATGATCCTACGTTAAAGGGTCCTTATCGCGAAAAATTGTCTCTGTTTGCAAAAAAAAAGTTTGATGTCTATACAGTACCAGCCAGTTTTAAATTCATTGCTTTGTGATGTCACAATCCTGATGCTTTTACTTCTGATCCACTGATTCAGTCTACAGCACTATAGATCCTCCCATTCATGCTGAAATTGTAAGGAGTGTTTAATCCACTTTGGTTGTCCTGTGCTGTGCTTTGTTCAATCAAAACAGAAGTCATTTACAGAAATTAATCTTAGAGACACAGTGACACAAATTGGGGCGGGGGGACAAAAACAAAGAAGAAAAAGTGGCTCTTTTAAATATGTAGGCAAAAAAGTGTTGTGATATTCATATTTTTGAATAATGCAAGAAATTTTCTTCTGTCATTTTCTTCTGAAAGTGATTGTTTTGGGTAGAAAATAGTTTGTATGTTTTAAAAATTTTGATTATTTATTCTCATTTTGTTTGGTTGGACGCCCTCCAAGGAACTGGAAGGCCAAACAAACACATCTAAATAGCTCAAGGTATGATCTAACTCGACTAATACAACAAAGATGAAAGCAATCCACACAGAACAATCCTATGCGTCCATGGCTCATTTACTAGGTAATATACAAATGATATCGTACAAAATATTTGCAGCGGTTTATACTAGTCTACTGGACAGATTTCCTGAATCTCCACTCTCATTTATTTAAATAAATTAATAAATGAATTACTAGTGTAAGAAAACAAAAGCCCTGAAATACTGTTTTAACAAAACCATCTATGAAACAATAACTGGCACCTCCGCATTTATTGCATCATGCATCCTCCACCCACACTGTGCATCTTCTCCTATAATGCTTGATGAGAGAAAACAGCAAGATTTCTGAGGTCACTCCTCAATACAGAATCTCTCCAGATCTTCCAGGGTCCTAGGCCCTTTCTTTTGTTCTCTCCTCTTTAGTTCACCCCACATGTTTTGAAATTACACAGAACAGAACCCTAACCCTACACTTCAAAACCTATTATTTATGAGGTAATACATAAATGGTATTAAAGGAAATTTGCAGAGATTGTTGGAGAGTTTTATTGACTCTCTAAAAATACATAAAAAGTAAATACATAAGTAAATAAATAAATAAAAAGATACAAGACTAAATAAATAAAATAAATGCAATTACAAATATAAATAAACAGATGATAAATACATAAATAAATATGTTAAGATTTAAGAAATGAAATGAATGGAACTGTTTTATACAAAAGACAAAAAAAGACAGCAAACTGATTATTAGCAAATCTCTGGGCATTTGTAAAACCTACTGAACACAAGTGGGTATCAAGTCAAGTATCCGGGTCCGAGCCCCTCATGAGCAAGCTAAAGGCGACAGAGGCGAGGAAAAACTTCCTGAAGTTGGTGGAAGAAACCTCGGGAGGAACCAAGACTCAAAAGGGGAACCTATCCTCCTCTAGCTGACACCGGATAGCAAGGGACAATAAAAGAAAAATAATACATACTAGCATTGTACAAATAATAATACAAACTCAGCCAGCGATCACATTTAAACTTTTCCCATTGAAGAACCTTTCCATGAACTCTCCATGATTTTGTCGTGTTTTCTTTATGACTTTTTGGGGCAGGTTTCCTCTGTCAGCCTGGTGTTTCCAGGATCCACCTGTCACCATGGGATGGTGACAAAGGAAGTCATCCCACGATTTTAGTAAATAAAGCAACTCAAAGTTATGGAAAAACATCTCAGGGTTCCTGATGACCTCTGAGAACAGAACCGCTCCAATGGCTATAGCATCATCCGGGCTCTTCACAGAGGAGTCCACTTTGTTGTGGTTCCCCATGATGTAATTGAAAAGTGCTTCACTGTATCTTTTGGTAACATGTTTTGTTGGGTTTAATTTTGCATAAGACAGATTCCTTTTATGAAATTCTATGGTCTGATAATGTCCATCAGAGTACATGTACTGTGGAACAACATAGAAGTCATTTTTCTGCAGTCTGAGCAGATATTTCCCTATCTTTAAAAACATGTCCTCCTGTTCCAGACTTCCTGCCCATTTATTTAGGAGAAAATGAACAGATGGGGCATACTGCCGAAAACCCCCATTTTCGATGACTGTTATCCTCGAACCAGACGGCAGGGTTATAGTTTTTGTAATCTGTCCACCATTTTCCGTGGTCTCATGTCCAGTGTTAGCAATTCGTGTGATTTCTTGTATGGCTCCATCTCTCTCCCACACAGTATGCACTTCTGTTCCATCCTGCAGTGTGAACGTGTTTGCTGAATTGCTCATTTTTTGAGCATTTGAGAAATCGAGATTGAGTCTGCCCGATTTCGACCATGTGAAAGTATTTTCCAGTTTAGGGGGCCAAAAATTACTGTTCTTCATCTCCTGGGTGTTGAGGGACACAAGCACTGACTGTCTATCTCCATTCTTCTGTAGAGCAGTCTGTGGAAAAGGCAAATTATTATCATAATTATTACAAATATTGTACTGTTTCTGGTTTAGCTGATCACAGCAAACCACAAAATTCTTATTTATTAAATGGATACCAGATTAAATTGACTAAGTCAAGCAAATCTTTTAACATTACCTAACATTACATATGTAGGTATACATTTTTCTCACCTCTTCAGATGAAACAGGAACTTCAGCTTCAGTTACACTGTCCACAGAATTTTAGATTAGTTATTTCTTTTAATAATACTAGTAATAAGGTCTCTGTCACACTTTCATGTAATTCATTTTTTTTGACGTAGTGTAAAAGACATTTTCAGATTTTAAAAATCGAGATTTTATTCCAAATTGGACATTATGCATGATTTCTTTGGTACAGGGCTGGCATCTTTGGGAACATTACATTACATTACATTAAGTGATGAAGTGCTTTTATATTTACCTTGTTTTTCTCCTCTTAAGTCTATCACAAACACCTTCAGGTTTGGTTGAACAATTCAGTAGTGATCTCTTCTCATTGCATTCACTGAACAAAAATGAGACCAGAGCACAATTAGGATCAAATTTAAAATGAAAGCAAGAGAAATACATAATGACCCTAATTTAAATTGGATTAATTTAAGAGTCAATAAATAAGTAGAGTGTATACTTTCTCCTAAAATAGTCATAGTTCTACAAAAAACTTCTGAACTCACTCTGCAAATGCATGAGTAGATTTAAACCTCTTGTGGCCATGGTGTCCAAGCGCTGCAATAGAAAAATAGCAACAAAATAACAGTAATGTAACATATTCACACTTATACTGGAGATGCTAAATCCTGCAACAACTGGTCAAACTGAAGGATATCAGCTGACCAAACATCATAATGTTGATATAGCTGCTAAGCGGCAGTTATGGCTGGTACCGTATTATATTACATCAAATTTTGGTGGGGAGGGTGGGGGGGGTGTGGGGGGGGAGTTAGTGGCTGCAGGTGCTATTTGCACACACCACCATTTGCACTGTTTCTACCCCTGCACTTGTATTCTTTTGTGTCTGTATTCTTTCTAACAAAGCGAGGAACCAACTTTGCTCTTTGTGCTTCTGCCTGTTTTTATTTACATGTGCTTTTTCGAATAGCTGTACACACTGTACAACAACACATGCTCCTCATCAGAGGGGCAGTAATCCCATTAACCTTTTGAATCCTTCTCTGTCCATTCATTCTCAAACTTTTTCACAGTGGTCTTTGGAACTGCCAATCTTCTGAATGAAAGACAGATCCGATCTCTGGTCTTGCATCTTTTCATTTATTCCACTTCCACTGGCGCTTCACACTTCTCTCCTCTTCACTACCATCAGTACTCGATTAAAATAAAGTGCTTCTGATGATGAAATTAATAAATGCACACATTGGCTGGAGTGTAGCGAGAAGTCAGGAACTATACCTGTGTTATTTCTAAATGCATTATTATTTCAAGATGTTAATATCTTTTTCGAAAACAAGAAACAATTGTGATTTTTTTATTGTTCATTACTGCTGAAGTACTTACTGTACTGCCATCAGGCAAGAACACACTTACTGCTGACATAAATAATTTTAAACAGTTTTTTTATGGCTGCCTTTTGCACACTACTGTAGGTGCTAAGCACAGAAGCAAACATATAAACTGTACCAACCTCTTTTGTTACTTGGTTGTAGGACATCCTCATCACAGGGTATAGTCTTGAGGTAAGAACCACCAGCAATGTTGTCTCCTGGATGCACATGCTGTACAGAAGCCGGTCTGCCCTGTACGTATGTGTCCTGTTTCAGGGTCACGAATGTTAAAACTGGATTAATGTTTGCATAGAGGACAATACAATTTGTAATGTAACTGTTTATATTAATTCCCCTAATAATTAACCTTAAGCTTGTTTGAGGAGACAAATACCCTAAAATATAACTTCAACTGCAATTACTTGCTGTATTTGTTAATTTATTTACTACTCAGCATTACTCACAATACTACACCGTCCAGTTACAAAAATCCTTTTAAATTATATGCCAAAACACAACTATTGCTAATAAGAATCTCTTATCACACACTAAGAATACTAAATAGAAATGACAAGACATTACCTTCTTTCATTAGCAACTGGTCCTGTGCAATAAGATGAGTGTAGTATAGAATCATACTAAAATTTGTCCTGGAATTAAAGTGAAAGTAGCCTGTGGAACTCACTTTGATGTTCCCATCTCTAGAAGATGATGCAGAGATGTCATTGGCATCCACATATACCAAGAGATCCTTTTCACTGCTGGTACTGGCGAACGAATGAAGATGTCAAAAATGTATCAGTCCAGTGTCCACCGACCAGATGTAAATGTGATATTTCAAATCCCATAAATTGCTGATCCAGAAGTCAGAAAAGAAAGCAGATCAAGAAAATTGGAAGAAAATGTCCAAATTTCACATGATGACCATGGTCAAAAATGTCCATGCTGAAATATACTGGGTTGAAAATGTTTAATCAACCCAGTTTATTCATTAACACACTAGATATGAGTGTGCTTTTTCAAGCGCGGTAAATAGCTGATCGGAAAACAGAGATCCAGAAGTCAGAAAAGGAAACAAAGGCAAAGAAGGCTGTCCAAATCCATATGATGACCATTGTCAGAGAATCAAGTTTAGAATATTTTTCAAATGTTTGATGTAGAATACATCTAAAAAATAAGGCACAAATCCAAGTTCTTGAAAATCCTACATGATAAAAACACAGAAACAGGAATATCTTGAGAAGCAGGGTGTGTCTTCACTTTTTCCTAGCATTTCTTTCAGTGTAGCAAATCTTTCAATGTTCTTTAAGTTCTGGATCTTCAAGATCTGCTACTCACTCCTCGGCCTTGTTGTTAATGCTTCTTTATCTCCTTTTCTTAAAGGATGCCACAGTGAAGATGCAACATGACCATAGGCGTATTCACAAATATTTATAGGCCATTCCTAATGTTTTCTGTGGTAGACTCACAATGAGATAGAGCCAGTGCACAATAAAACATAAGGGTATTCATGCAAATTTTAAGATTCCTGTTGTCAATATTGATTTCCTTCACAAATGTATATACCAGTTAAGCTGCCTCCAGATGTTCAGCCACTTTTGGTTTGGCAAACCATGTCTTTAGGTATTATTAAGTGATAATTCATGGTTGACATATCACTAGCCTGGTACCGGTAAAGCAGTCCTCCATTCATTGCTGGAGTGGTATACCATCAACAACAATCTTCATCTGCTGACACAATTTCTGAATTCTTGGTTTGATCTTGCTGTTGAAATTTTTTGGAATTCAAACCAACTTAGGCCTTGGCAAAACTGTGTATTTGGAATTTATCCTGGAATTGCCAAGATTTTTCTCAACATGTCTACCCAAACTCTTCACTCTTCATCTGTCCTTGATCCCATCTTTCTTTAGTTGTGTATGTTATATATACTTAGTGACAAAAAAGTTAAGCACCCAGACTGAGTGGCGGAAATGAAATGAACCTACACATGATACGAATAGCTGTACACACTGTCCAACAACACATGCTCCTCATCAGTAGGGCAGTAAACCCAATAACCTTTTGAATCCTTCTCTGTCCATCCATTCTCAAACTTTGATTCACAGTGGTCTTTTGAACTGTCAGTCTTCTGTATGAAAGACAGATCCCATCTCTGGTCTTGCATCTTTTCACTTATTCCACTTCCAATGGCGCTTCACACCTCTCTCCTATTCACACCTCCTGTTCACATATTTCATCTTTTGAATTGCATTGTGTCGCTGTAACTTATCCCACCAGACTCCACATCATTGTTGTTTATTGTCCCCCAAGGGCAGTAGGAACCATAATCGAAAAACTGGACATCACCTTAGTTCATTCCCAGATGACAACTATCCACTCATTCTTTGTGGGGACTTCGACCTCCCAAATGATAAGCTGCATACCTGCAGCATCCTCAAGCCTCTGGCAACTTCTGCTCTGTACCTAAACAAGGCTCCTCTAATCCATAATGTGGGTAACATCCTTGTAAAGGGGGCAGATGCTCTTATCCAAAGCGACTTACAGTCATTAGTTACCAGGAGAGTCCCTCTGGAGCAACAGAGGGTTAAGTGTCTTGCTCAAGAACGCAATGGTAGAAAGTGGGGTTTGAACCTGCAACTCTGTGGTCATCAGGTTCACAGGCAAGTGCTTTTACCCACTAGTCTACTACCTAGGCTCTAACCACACCACCGGATACGGACCAAACGGACAACAAAGTTGGCAGTATGGGCAGACTGCTGGTTCCATGTCAGTAGGGTGTGGCACTCTACTGGTCCTGGATACATGCGACGAGTTGTACAGCCGTTGTATCCTCTCCTGTGGCAAGTTAGCCCACAGCTGTTGTAACTGGCCCTTGAGCTGATTCCACACATGTTTGATTGGGAAAAGATCAGGGGACCTGGCTGGCCATGGAAGGACCTCAACATGATGAAGCCCACTGCAGAGACAGCTACATTTGGAGTGGTGCCATAACCAGGAGGCATGGACTGTTGACAAGTCTTACCGTGCCATGTTCAGTGATGGATCTCAGTTCTGCATAGACATGTGCCATGTGTGGACAGGTGTTGTCTTGTTGAAAGACTGTACCAGGGTGCTGTCTCAGGAGAAGTAAGACATGCGGACGCAGGATGTCACTGACGAAGTACTGTGCCGTCAGGGTCCCCCTAATCATTACCAGAGACAACCTGAAGTCATGCCCTATGGCTCCCCACACCATCATGCCAGGTGTAACGCTGGTGTGTCTCTCCACAACATTGGCAGGATTGGTCCTCTCCCCTTGGCACCAGCCTATGTGCACATCACGGTCATTCGTGGTAATGCAGAACCGAGATCCATCACTGAACATGGCACGGTGACTAGATCTGCCAGCTCCTTGCAAATGTAATCATTTACATACCGACCACTGGTCTGTACGTGTACTGCATTACATCCAAATTACTTCTGGGTGCTTAACTATTTTTTTGTCACTGAGTGTATGATTCCAAGAACATGGGCAGAAAAAATCCTGGCCAAGGGTTCCTCTTAACCACTGGAATCGAGCAGTCACTTAAAGCTTCTTCCTCTCCTGTTGTTTCTGAAGCAGACACGGCAGTCTTTCAATACTTACCTCTATGATACTTGTGTTTTCTTGTAAGAAATACTTACTTAGATGTTTATTCCAAGTCCCAACAAATACTGGGGCAAGAATTTACACAAGCCCTGTTTGCTTCCTTTGGACAAAATACCTCACCTGAATATGCAGAAGTCCATAGTTACTTCTACAAAGACCTTTAGAGATGAAACCAGAATATTCCTAGATTTAGGAATCTACTTAGTGCTATGATGAACTCCTGCTTTGTCGGTTCGAACAAGTATTAGCTTGAATGAACTGAATGAATGTGAAAGAGCAGCTCAAAAATCAGAGTGGCAGAAATGTCAAGAAGAGTTTGGTCCTTGTGTTTTTGAAAGACAGATGAGGTTGCCCAGTGAGTATGGTGTCCCAAATTGAGAAACAGACAAGGAACTCACTCTGATGCATTCTTTTTCCTGTGTTGAGATGTCTTTGTGGCACTCTTCTCTAGATGCGTCAATCCCTCTGCAAGTGCACAGAGGAATTTGAATGGAAAGGAATAGCATCTTTTTCAAGAGACTTCCTAAGTTAGATAGATCTGGTGGCATACATCACAGGGCCAAAAGTATGTGGGTATCCAGACATCACATCCTTATGTGCTTGGTGAATAACACATTCCAAAAACATGAGTATTAACATGGATTTAGTTCTATTTTCCTGCTGAAACAGTGGCCAATGTTCCAGGAAGGCTTTCCAATAGATTTTTTGCTGGTGAAGTTTGGCACAGCAAGTTGTCATCGGCATTCCAGTTCTTCTGTACTCCTCCATTTCCACTGTCTCAGAGTCCAGTAATGGTGTTCGTTACACTACTCCACATCATCTTTACGCATAGTGATCCTAGGCCTGTGTACAGTTGCATGGCCATGTAAATCCAATTCATGAAGCTGCAGACGAACAGTTTTTGTGTTCCTTCCAGAGGCAGTCTAGAACTTGGTAGTGTTGCAACAAGGACAGTTGTTTTTCAGATGTTTTTATGTGCTACATGCATCTTGTGTTACTCCCATGTAGTGTTCGTATACGGAGATATGGAGTCGGGGTGCCCACATACTTTTGGCTGTTAAGTGTAGCAGCATGTGTGGAAGATTTGTTAGCATTCTTTCACTGTTGGCTGTCTTCATACACAGATTTGTAAGAAGCTGGACTATCATAGAACCTCAAATGTTGGTCTTGAAATGTTTGTCCGACCACAGTAAACTCGTGCTACCATAGTAAAGGGGGTATTTCAATGAAAATCGCTGCTTTCTTCCTCCTTCTGCACATCCTGATATTTGGTTTCAGAATGGCAAGACTTCATTACAGAACAAGCCTGAAATGTTCTTAGACGAGCCAGAATGATACACTGATGCAAATTGGGAACACAAAGAAGATAAGTCCTCGGATACTTCATGTTCATCAAAGAAATTGAAGAAGGATCAACGAAACTTTGAGAACAAACCCGTCATGGTGGATTTGTGGGCATCTTTAACATCTTGTTGAAGCAAGATATTTTTTTCCCCTTGATGTCCTGAGTGGTGGCACGTCTTTTTCATTCTTGAGTGTGTCTGACCTACTAAAAAAAGGGATATACTAAAAGTTTATGTCATTTCAGAGTTTAATAACATTCTTCATTCAGTTGAAACAAGAACCAAAACTAATTATTATATAATTATAAATACATATCAATTATAAATAAAAAATTGTAAATAATCATTATATACCTTATAAAAATTAAATGCCTAGACTACTGCCAATTTAGAAAACAGCATAAAATACAGTTCTAGTTTACATTCCACAGGAACCACCACCTAGTGTTTAGCTTTTCAGTGTCTTTGCACACTGAGTGAGATTCTGAGATGTACTTGTATTGGCTGGAAGACCACTTAGAAACAGGCTCCAGAGATTCAAATTGAGAGTGTGCATAGTATCCCATGTAATAAAGATTTCTTAAAATTACATATTGTGCAAAAGGCTATCATTAATTATAGCTTTTAATTAGAGATCACCCCTATGCCCATAGGTCAGAGCTTAGCTCATGTTGCATTAATTTGGAGAGTATATTGTGATAGTGCTGAAGATGATTATGTTTGTGATCTTTCTTCTACCTTTTGTATCACAATGGTGCTCCTTGATCTACTTACCGTCACCAGTGCTGACCCTGTGCGTTTCCTACCAAAGAGTAGGGTCAGCATTAAACGGAGGATAAATTCAAAACTTAAAAGCAATTCAGATTGCCTTAGCAAATCCTTATCATATTAGACATGTATATGAGTCATAAACTGACAGTACAGAATGCAGATAATAAACAAATAATAGAAACAAATCCAAAAACTGTCCAGCGCCGGAGTGGGTAAATGTTTTCCACCTCTAAACTATTAAAGTAACTGCTTCAATTTCAAAGGACACCACTGTCTTTAAGGAGTGTCAGTCAGGCTATGAACCTGAATTAAACTTACAAGAATGACAAATAACAAGCATACAAAAGAAGCCATACAAATGCATACATTCCTAAAAGGGTACAAATATGCAAATGTTATATCCTTCACTGAAAACAAATGAACTGAACTGACAGCACTTCTGTAGAGTGCACATTATAATGCCTTCTTACAAAGCCTTATCAAGTCAGTGTTTAATAATTAACTGGCTGCTCACTGCTACTTCACTGAACAGTAACTAAAGTGATTTAAGCATTTTGCAGAGCACTTTTACGTGAATTGAGTTACAATCTTGTGCACCAGCCTTACCAAAGCAAAGGATCTACAATGTGTTATTTTAGGTTCTAGTCCTAGTAGTACATAAATTCAAAATATGATCAGAATCAGAATCAGAATCCGAAAACTTTATTAATCCCAAAGTAAACTGTTTATGTCATGACAGCACAGACACCACAGAGACAAGTACAATATAAAATATAAAGTCTAAATTAAATCCAATGACAAATAAAATAATGTGTAATATAATAATGTGTGTGTATGTGTGTGTGTGTGTGTGTGTTTGTGTGTGATCATTTATGTGGATTTTCCATGTATGGCTGGCTGTCATAGGGGAGAGGTTCTATGTTGATGTGATATGATATGATATTACATGACATGATATGATTTGATATGATATATGATTTTATTTGATATGATATATGATTTGAAGCTAATCACAGTATTTCTGCAGGCATTTACAAAAGAACACTCACAAATCACAAAGGACACAACAGCAAACTGTGACTTTATACATGTGACATTTATATTTATATTCATTTATGTGTAGTTTTGTACATTGAAATGGATGAGTGCCAATAATACCATCAGGTCAGCAGCTTTTTCTTGCGACGTAGTAGAAGCAGACGACTTTTCTTGATCGCTTTCCATCATAGTTTCTGTAAAATATATATTTTGAGATGTATCAGGCTTCATATCAGTTCAAAACGAATAGCCTAATTTGAACGATTTAGTCAGTTTACATTGAAACATAATCATTAGCATGATCATCAGTAGACATGACACTATTGTGCCACGTTTTTTTCTCCCGCCATTTGTTTTCGCGCCACACTGTGTTTTCCATATTTGTCAAGCTGACGTTTCAAGAAGTCTGACGCCTGACCAATCAGCAGCCAGCAGAGCCTGGACTTCTAAAACAGCCCGGCAAAGACAACGGAGCCTGTAGGGCGACCTGGAGAATTACACAATATGTCCAAAAGTATTGGGACACACCTTAATTATTGAAATTAGGTGTTTCAATCATGCCCACTGCCACAGGTGTATAACATCAAACATCTAGCCATGCAGTCTCCGCTTACAAACGTTTGTTAAACAAAATGGATCGTTCTATAGAGCTCAACCGTGGTACTGTGAAAGGATGCCACCCTTGCAATAAGACGGTTCGTGAGATTTCATCCTGATAGATAGTACACGGTCACCTTAGTACTCTCCTCTGGTTCTCACGCTGTCCTGAAACTTGAATGTTTACTTGTATTGTACGTCGCTTTGGATAAAAGCGTCTGCCAAACGAATGTGTTGTAAGTGGTATTACTGGCAGGTGGAAGCGTTTAGGAACAAAAACTCAGTCACGAAGCAGAAGACCACCTAAAGTCACAGCTGCTAAGGGTGCGTAAAAGTCTACAGATTCCGTAGCTGAAGAGCTTCAAACTTCCAGTTATATATAATAACTTATGTTCCACTGGCATTATAAGCACAAAAACTGTGCTATGTATTTGAATACAATGTCATTAAAGTCCCTGCTGGTGGAATGGCCGGGCGTCCCAATACTTTTGTCCATATTAGTGCAGTTTACAGCGACGCCAGCTGTAGTTCTTGTTAGCGCAGCCAGCCGTGTTTACTGTGGATTTGAGGCATTTGCGTATGAAAATGTAGGGGAGACCGGGGTTGGTTGTCACAGTTTTTACTCAAGCATGAATTGCTCATCTTCAAAAAATGTTTCAACAGTAAATCCTACATTAAATGAAAACTTAAGGTCTTGGCTTAAAATGTGTATCCTTTTAATTTTTTAGAACATATTGTAACAAGAAGTAATTAACCATCAAAGACACTCTGGCACAATGTGGGGTTGGTTGTCACCGGGTGTGGGGTTGGTTGTCCCTATAGAAGTTCAATAGGGTTTTAGAGATAAAATAGGATCTTAAAAGAAGATGTGTAACTGTTTAGTTTTTTAAGCTAGAAACTCCAGATAAGTTTTGACCACCTCTTTAATAGTTGTCATCAATGCCCCTTATGTTTAAACAATGAGATTGAAGCAGGTGATCAGTTATTTGAATTATCTTCTGTGATGAGAAGTAAATTGAAAGAATTTTCAGTGCTAAAAAAACTCTTTATGAAAGCCACTGTTTTCAAACAAATCATTATGAACAAGTTGCCCAACAACAACAAACAGCAACCATCCCCAAGAACAGTGAGACAACGATCCCCAACTGACTTCTCGCCAAGCATGTTAATCAAGCTACCACATAGCTTTAGCTTGTTAGCTAAAAGATGACTCAAAGCCACTAATTTTGACTTTATAATGAGTGTTTTATTTTTTAAGTGACTAATAACCTACAAGATGTTTTTACAAAAACAACACCAACATGAAAAATTACTCTGACCCATAAAAATGATAAAGTCTCCTCACCTCAGTGTTTTGTGTGTGTTCCACAAAATGACTATTGCAAAATGAGCAAGGCCTAAAGTTTGATATCAACATCATGTCACAGCGCCCTGTAGTGTGGCTGTAATAAGCATTGTGACAACCAACCCGTGAGACAACCAACCCCAGTCTCCCCTATTCCATTTATTAGAGGGTTACTGTAAATAACCAAGACAAGAAAAAAGCAGAAACGAGCTTACACTGAACAACAGGGGCACAAATAAACACACGAACAAGTTACCATGGCTTATAATAACATAATTATAAACAATAATAAGTTTATGTTTCACAATAGTTTCTGGCACAAAAGTAGTTTTGACGTATGAAAAGTATCAAAAGTTTAAAGGAATACCAACATTAAAAAAACAACAACTTTTGATTAGTTTAATACGTCGAATCTTTTTTCTGGCTCCTTTTGTGTCCTCACTGTTTTAAGACTTCCTGCCTCAGATCTATTTCACAATCTAAGAAACTCTCTTACCCGTGTTGTGCAATCCTTTAAACTCTCGTGAGTTTCTGAGAGAGCTTTGATTTTTTAAAACAGCAAATTCTAAGATAATGTTGTTGAATAAATATTCACAGCTACTACTACTACTACCACTATTACTCCTACCAATAGGGTAATAACAGTAGTGATAAAAAAAACAAAACAAAAACAAAAACAAAAACAAAAAAAACAAAAAAGAGTTTTGTCTTCTCAAAACTCTCAAAACTTCTCAATATTTCAGTTCCCACCACCAGAAAACAAGAACAACACATATCTAATGGATCACTCCAGTGTACATCAGAACCAGTAATGAATGAATGCAGCAGCTGTTTCTTAAAGTATCTACCCCTTAAAATGTCATTATTGGCACTGACTTTCATTTTCCAATGTCTTATTCAAATAAAGAACATTCACTTCTATTTCAGTAGTCAGTACTTTGTTATGTAAAATAAAAAAACAAACGATAAATGATCAGCATTGTAGGAAAGCGTCTGAAAGCACTCACCAGCTTTGAGTTTTGATCAGGAAGTTCTTCCCCTTTTTTTTTTTAGCTCAGTCAGTCACGTGTCTTGACTTGTACCGCTGTAGTTTTATTAAAGTTATAGATTAATAATAATAATAATAATAATAATAATAATAATAATAACAACAACAATAATAACAACAATAATAAGAATAACAATAATAACAATAACAATAACAATAATAATAACAATAATAACAACAACAACATCAAATAAAACAATAATAATAACAACAATAATAGCAATAATAATAATAATTTGCACAAGACAAAATTACGGTTTAAGTTTCTTTTTCTGTAGAGCAGATCCTTAGCAGTGAAGAAACGAAAGCGACTCTGATTGGAGTGTTAAGTTCACCCTGTGAGTGAGGCCGTTGTGGGTAGTACATTATTAGTGGTGGACTATTATTTTATAGGCAAGCTGAAGGATTTAGTATTCATATGTACTAATGAATGTATAATAATGTGTAGTACACAAAACAATCATTTGAATCAGAATCAGAAAACGTCATTGATCCCAAAGGAAGCTGCTTAAGTTATGTCTGCACAGACACAGAGACAAGAACAAAATAAAATATAAAGTCAAAATAAATCTAATAAAAATTCTCTAGAAAACAAAACTCAATATGAAAGACGCTATGCTATAAACGCAAATACTATAATACTATAGATAAGTAACTAACAGTTAAGTGAATTACTAATGACACTGATTTTAGTCAGGAGTACGTTATTGCATGGAATAGAGATCAGTAGTATATAAGTAATATTGACAAAAGTAGTGATACTGCACATGGTAAGACTATTGCTCCTAATAAGATGTTGCTCACAGTGAAATGATTTAGCACCCATTTAGAAAACTTCACACGATACTGCACATGATAAGACTATTGGACATAAGATATTGCACATAATAATAATGTTTTAGCACCTGATAAGAACATGGCACAATATTGCACATGGTAGACTATTGCACATCATAGCAAGGTATAATGCACATAGTCAAACACTTAATGATAGTGATTTAAACCTGGTAGGAAACTGCATAACAAAGTAGCAACAGGCACAGATAAAGTAAAGTGGCCCCTTATAGTCACGCGTGAACACAGCACAGCACACAGTGCAAACGGTGTGAAATTCTTTCTCTGCATTTAACCCACTCACCAAGTGAAGTAACGAGGGGCACCTGGGGAGCAGTGTGTGGGGACCTTGCTCAAAGGTACCTCAGTGTTGAGATTCAAACCCACAACCCTCTGACTGCAGGGGCAACTCCCTTAACTTCTAGGCCACCAGCTGCCCCATTGTGTGGATGTGTGACAGAGGGAGGAGTTGTAGAGTCCGATGGCGGTGGCAAGGAAACTTTGCTTAGGTCACCTCTGAGAAAATTGAGGGGGTATTTGAATAACATTGAATAAGTTGAACATACTGCTCCAAAACAAGTATTACATATTGTAGTGCAACTGACATGAGATACCACATCTCTCACAGTGGCAATTTTAACTTCTGTTGAAATAAACAAACATTTAAACAAGATTTTTGTGATTTTCTGTAACTTATTTTACTAATACCAATTTGACTCTGGATCATTGTCTTTTCGTTAAGCTTTGTAGCTACGAGATGGCAATAAAGACCTTGGTCTCTGATGGCTCGGAGATGGGACTATTTTCAAATATTAATTTTAATTAAACTGGACTCCACAAATACATCCTGCTCTTGGCCTCTAAGATACATCTCCTTTTAAAAAAATGATTTTCACTACTTACAGACAGGATTGGTTGAGAAAATGGTCTCTTGCATGATAAAAAACAAAATCGTTTTATAATATATATTTGGTACAGTTTGGTTAACAATGTGGTTTGGTACCTTACTGGCACAATATGGTCAACCATTCCAAAGCTATTGAATGTTTGAAGTTAAAATTGCTCATATAAGACATATAGTATGTCATGGGGGTAATAATATGATTAAATAACTTGTGTGGGGGCAATGTGTTCAGTATTTCAATCACTATTAAAATAATTAATGAAACAATACTTTTAGAATTAAAATTACCAATATGACAGCTGTACTATGTTGTGTATGATGCACTTGATTATGTACCGCGTTTTGGAGTAACGTGGTCAACTGTTCAAAAGCTATCGAAATTTGATCAAAATAACATATGAACACAATTTAGCAGAATGTAAAAGTTTGTGTAGGAGTCACTTGATTAAAAAAAATCCAGTGTCAACAAGTGAGGAATGGGTTCCTCCTAAGGTTTCTTCCTCCAGCTTTTCCTCGCCTCTGTTGCTTTTGGCTTGCTCACTAGGGGCTCAGATTCCGGATCAGATCCGGATCCAGAAAGCTGCTTTGGGACAAGATCACTTGTAAAAAGTAAGATATAAATACATTTGAGCTTTCTAGACAATAGCTTGACACCCTTCTTACCAAAACCTACAAAATTTGAACAGGAAGTCGGCCTCTAGGCGGCACATGACCCTAGCTCATTACGATTCATTTGTGGAGTAGCGCCACCTAGTGAATAATGCAAAAATATAGTGCTTCACCTGGCCAATGTCCTGTAAGGAAAAGGTTAAAACTGCACAAAATGTAACACACAGCCAGACAAATTTTGTGAAATTCCATCTATACGCTGAACCTGACACATTTCAATATCTCAAGAACTGCTTAAGCTACAATTTTGAAATTTGTTTATACTTGGTTACATTTGCTTTGAATGGCCAATTTTAATGAAACTATGTAGGCTTAGCAATAAGGTGCTACAACATGGTATACTCTGGTTTCTTCAAAATTCAAATCGTCTTCAAATCCCTATGTAACATTTACGAAAATTCTAGCTTCCACTAAGAATAAAATGTACAACTAACTTCTCAGTCAGTTATTACCACAAACATCGGCACTCACAGTAACACACACTGACTGCAACATGCCACATTGAAAGTATTACCATGGTATGATAATATACCATTATAATTAAACTCTTACTCATTCTCTCAACTTCATATTACACACCAGAATGTATGTCTAGCTCTACCTCAAGCTGTACACTACTATATTATGCACTACCATTCAAATAATATTTGACTATACTTACACTAACATTCAGAAGTTTGGAATCAGTCATTATATACTGAACATTATTAATAACATAGTGTGTATTAAAATGATGCAAGCTATATAAAAATATCAACCAATGGTTTAAAGTATTTTGGCAACAAATAGGTATGACATAGCTTAGTAAAAATAACAAATAAAAAGTATATTTATGCAACCTACTTATATTATATGAATGAAACCAGTTAGTTGGACAAATATGGAACAGACTTGGATCTTTCTGCAAGTCGTAGTGGTAAACCTGGGACAGAACGCATGTGACCCTCCAACCCCCCACCACCTACAATCATCCTTCCAAAATTTATTTGAACTGCAAAAATATTAATTAGCATTCTGTCATCCAAAATTTATGTTTTTAACATGAGCACTTCAATCATAAGTTTCAGCTTTCCCCACCTGATTTTAGCATATACAGCTGTGACGACTCTGTAACTGTAAAGAAGAATTACAAAAATAGCTTCTTTAAGTGTTCTTACTCAAACAGGTCTGTAGTTTTATTTGTCTCATTCCTCATTTTATGTGGAAAGTGGTTTATGTTTTAATAAGAGAATTTGGTAGTCAAGCTTGTTTCGAGGTGCATTCCTTCATATGACAGGGCCTTTAAGTAGAATCCCATAGTTTCTAAATTTAGTAGCCAATTCCTTACACTGGCCTGTCTGAAGGAACTTGGTCAATAGTCTCCAGACATTCTATACCTGAAAAAGAGGGATAATAAAGCTGCTAGCAGTGAATTACAGGGCATGATACTCAGTTCAATTAGAACATGTAACAGAATTAAAACAGAGCTTAAAAAATTAAACACAAAAAGAAGAATAACAGAGCTTGGGAAAAAAGGACTATTGCAGGGAAGTGAAAGATGATTGTTACATTCCAGCATTAACCTAGGGTTTACACTAAATTTATTTATTTCTATGACACTACCATGCCAAAGTACTTTTGCAATCATTTTTAAGGCAGGTGAATAGGTTATTAGGAAGCATTTCTATATCTGGCAACTTATAACGTGGCTCATGTGGCCTTCACTCTAGTTCTTCTGCAACTACTACAAAACTGCTTGAAGATGTGGCCGAGATATAAAATCTTTCACTGGCTCATTCTGAATTCTCAAGTCTTTTCACACCACTCCCCTGGCCACGTGACATTTTAGCAACTTGGTATATTGACACATGAAGGAAGACGTAGGCTGAGGGAAAATATTTAACAGAAATAAGAAATAAAAAAAAAAATTAAAAAAAAAATCAAATCTTAACTTGGTAAAATTTCATAAGAACTGTATGAGATAGTAGTCTGACAGAATGAAATTAAACAGCATACAGACAACTGGAAAGTTTCTCTACAGGGGTACTGTCTTGCAGGGGATCCACCCAAGAAAGAGTGTAAAGTGGTGTTTTAATAAAAATACACATTATTGAGATTTGCCATATACAGACTGCAGTACAGCAATCCGCATGTATCAGGAACACAGGCCGACATATTACTTCCCTGCCTCTCTCAACCCTGAGCTATTATTTATACAATATATAGAATTCCTTCATTGCATCCTGCTCCTGTAGTAAGTGGGCCTCGGCCATTCGTACACTTTCCAGGTACCGTTTTCCCCCACCTACTTGCTACTCACCCAGAACACTGACATGTAACTGACATTCAGTTACATTATGACTAGTCGTACTGCAGCCATATGCCCTGATGAAGAACTACACATCTCACTAGCCTGATCTATCTCATGTACAGCCACACAGATTGCTAGTTTTTCCTCAGACGGGCTTGGGAATAGAGAAAAAACATTGGTGTCGGTCATTTGACAACCTGCTGATGAAAATCAAGCTTCACAACTAAGGTTTTACATCCCTGGTGTGTACTTTCATTTCTCTGTAAGCTAATAAATAATGAAGACAAAAAAAACTCATCATGCTGGAAACAGTAGTAACAATTACATGAAAATGCCATAAGAAAAAAAAAATCACATAGCTTCAAACAAAAAATGATCATGAGACATAGGCGAGCATTTAAATGGTTCATAATTTGAAAACTCAAATTACAACAAAGTCCTAGGCAAGCATGTTTACTTCAGGTAGAGGGGAGTGACTCCATGCGTTGCTGAGTCCAGGTTCGTGAAGCTCTTGCCGGTGGAGAAGAAGATGAAATGAAGAAAAATGGTGTGCTTTTTTTTTCTTTTTTAAACAGTGATTATTTTTTTAAACTATTGTCCAATAGTCTTTCTTCAGTAATGTATGTTAATATCAAACAAGCATTCTTATTCTACCAGGTTACCAAACATCTCAAGTCTGTGATGGGGCGTGAACATGTGTTTCACTGAGGGGTTCTTTCACCACACTGTTCCATTTTGTGTGTGTGTGTGTCCATCTGTCACTGCGAAGTGGTTTCTCCACTGATTTCAAGGCCGTGCTGCTGAAGTTGGGCTCTGAGCAGTGCATTGTCGTTCTTCAGGTCTTCGATCTGTAGCACAGAAACATGCATACCATACTTTATTACCACTTACAATGCTGGAGTTTAGACATTATACTTTATCACCATATTTGCAAACCACTAGGGTCATCATGATTACTCAGAGTCATCGAATGAAATTTATTTAGTTGGTTACTTTCAATAAGCACGACGATTCATATTTTGAATTCTCGTACCGGTCACTCTTACGGAGACACACCCATTTATTCACATTTTTGCAAAGGAGCAAGCTGTACATGGTTAGTTATCTTTCAGTGCATTTGTATTGTCTGGCCTCTCTTCAGCCCTTATCTTCATAGATTTTCCAGTACAGATCACACGTTATATCCACACTGCCCCAACAGCTATGCTATAATTCAGCTAAGGCTTTCCCTGAGTTGACCCGAGTGTGAGAGCGGTACCTGTTGTCTTAGGAGCTCGTTGTCCACTTGTATTCTCTCCACTTCTTTGAAGCTCTCCTGCAGCCTCTGGTTATTCTGCCTGAGTTCTCTTATATAGTCACATGCTTTAGACAGAATGCCCCCTTTACTCTGAGAGAGAATGTTTTGAAGAGTTTTTTAAACCACAGATGATCACTGTTAAGATACACATTATGAGTGGAAGGAATGGAAACAACTCATTAACTGTGTAGGCCTTTGCTCGTTCATGCTTGCCTTGTGTTAGAGCTCCCTATCTCAGGTCATGTTCAGATAAAGTATCATATGTATCCTACAACCACAGTTCTGTTCAGTGACAAGGCAGAGTAGGACACTTACGATACTTTATCAAGTCAAGTTCAAGCTGGCTTTTATTGTCATCCATCCACATACACGGCATATGATTGAACGAAATTGCGTTTCTTACAGTCCCAGGTGCACGGACAGCACAGAAAACACACACACACACACACACACACACACACACTCACACAACACAACATACAACATCAAAACAAAAAGTAAGACAAGACAGCGTAACAAGTATCAGTGCAACAAACATCTAGGAGGACAAGCAGCAGATATATATTGAGGTAGAAAGCAGCAGACATATATACTGAGGTAGTAGAGGATGTGCAAGAAGTATACTGTATGTATGTTCAGTGTACACGTGCAAAAGCCTAACTCAGCGGTACAGAAAGTTCTAAGACAAGGCACTTGTGGAAGTGTGTAGGCCAACAAAGTGAGCAAGCTGTTTCTTTCCCTTGTATAAAGTAACACACAGTCTATAGAACTGCCATGTATACGTACCGCTCCAGTTTTGGTGTTGTCCATGTTGCAGTCTGGGATGATCTTGGAGAGTGTGACTATCCAGTTATTGATCTTGTCTCTTCGTCTTCTTTCCACTGCATTAAAAAAGCAGGTGCTTAAGTCCAGTTCTAAAGTCTTCCTATCAAATGAATAAGGAATCATAGCAATCAAACTGAATCTAGATTCTGATTTGACTGGTTGAGATGCAGTCTGGGAGTTATTTTGGACACATAATACTGCCCTCTAGTGACAATTATTCTAGTCTGTGTTATTTCTGCAGAAAGGAAAGACATGACTACTGTCATTGCCACTACTACTGTCAATACTACAGACTACTGACCTGAAAATGTCAGAAGTCTGTAGTATAATGATTTTCTAAGTGACAATAAGCTTATCATGCTAAATTTAATATATTAAATAGAAATTGTGCATTACAATTTAGAGAAAAATGCCACATTTTCCCTGAAGAGGACATGCTGATTTATTTTTACTAACTCAAAAAGTCATTGGAAAGAGGTAATTCTGGGGGAATTTTGCATACAGCTGTACATGTTTCCCAGTACACTTAAATAGAAAGTTTACTTTTACCATTTCAGTTTACCTTCATTGTGTTGTGCTCTTCTCCTCTCGTCACGAGGTGCTCTCGGGCCATCCACCTTCCTGTTTTAGCGAGAGAGATGAGACGATGAAAAGCAGGTGATGTCTGGCCATGACAGTTAAAATACCACACACACACACACACACTCACAAACACAAAACCATGTCTGCTTCATTAAAAAAGAAGAAAAAGAAAAAAAAATCCTTCAGCACAATATGATAATCAAGTAATGACACTTTCTACAAAAAATACATGTCCCATTTCAACAGGGCTGAGGTTTAAATCCAGATTAATGTTCATGTTTCACATTTAATTTTAAATAAATCCTTACATTTTTTAAATAAAACAAAAATAACCACACCAACAACCACAGGCTACAAGTGAACGGCCTCTAGCTGCTTGCTTTTGACTGAAGGCTAGCAGGCTGGCACAGTGGCTAAAGGAGAAAAGGGTGGTCGCTGTTTTTTTTTTTTAAGGGGAAAATGAGGGTAGGAGGGGGTGCAGAAGGTGTTCCTCACCAGTTTGAACTGCCATGCTGAAGCATCTCGTTTTCGCCAAAGTCTCTGGGGATGGCAGGTAATGGGATACAAGTCTTTCGCTTTTTCTGTCTAGCACTCAATTCAACTAGGTAAAATGTCAATAAATAATGCTGCATATTTGAATTATTCTAGATTTTCATTATTCTAAATGCTAAGAAAATCCATTTTAAAAGCACACTTACACATTTTATGTAGTTCTAAGAAATCCAATCACTCTGGTGATGAGCAAATTCGATCAAACTATTTGTGTTTCAGCAGGGAGATGCAAAGCGTGGACTGAGCCATCAAGCCTGGGGGTGTATTTTAAAATATGGCTTATACTCACGTAGAATACGTGTGCGTGCGGGGGGCAATAGTCCTTGGCGTGCCGGTTTGTAAAACATCTGGAGGACTCATCATCACGTAAAACTGACCTGGGTGCAGACAGAAAGAGAGATCCTTGCAGACAGCCTTCCTGAAACTATTAAAGGTACATTATAGTGGAAATTTGCCTGATTTTATTAATTTTTGCAATCCTGAGGTAGTCATGAAAAGCTCTAGAACAACTCTTGAAATAAAATGCTGAAAAGACATGCAAAACATCTGTCAGTCAAAGGGTGTTTCAAAAACTCCTTCCACATAGCAACATGAGGACCTTTTCCAAGAAGCTTAAGGTCAAAAACATAGGATTGTGATTATCTCTTTAGGGAGGATGAATAACGAACAATGTACCATACTGCAAATAATTACAATGCGCTCTCAATTGAACTTAGAGGTGTGACGACACTCCAGCTCACAATTCAAGATGTTTGGAACAAAATAAGAATGAAAGAAATTTTTACCGCATCCATTCCATAGCACAACATATTAAAGAGACTAGCGCCAAGAGCAGTATAAGGGCAAGGAAAGAATACATCCACATGTACACGGGTATTTTTTAACAGCATTTTGGCCTTTCAACTGTTTTTGGCTTGTAATGTCAGAGTGTGCACTGTCATCCTTTTTTGTTTACATGAGGTGATTTGGGTAATGGTGGCCGTCAATACAATAGTGCTGGTACCTTGCTAACAGAAACTTTTACATGTTTAAACGAATATACAGTTAATCCCCACTATACTGAATAACAGTGGTGTCAGATTGCGCTACAAAGGTGTATTCTACATTTCACACTCCTGTGACTCGGACTGCATCCGAATAGCAGAATGAAGCTTCTTTTCCGAGTTGCTTGCCTGACTTCGCCTGATTTGTAGACCATGGCCATGCTAAATATACTGGTGAACTTGACTAGCATGTGGATCCACTTGACTACCAGAGAGTGGATAGGAACAGAAGTGTTATTACAATTATTCAGTATTACTATTACATCGCCACAGACCCCGCTGCTAGCATCATCAGTTTTGGATGAGGCCTTTACTGCCCGGGACCCGGTAATAACTCCTCAGAGTTCTTATTGGCCAACATGGCTTTATGTTTAGTGTTATATTGCTCCCTGTTGGTTTAGTATGGACTCAACAGCAAGTTTTTGCTATTTCATGTGGAGTTTTTTTTTTTTTAAGTGCTTGTGTGTACAGGATTCTTTGACAAAGGAGGACAATCCCATTTAAAAAAAAACATCAAGTGTAAATGTGGACTGATGTGCTACATGTGCTAATAGCCTGTTAATGTTATGTAACAACCAAAATCAAATATGTTAATCAAAATGACTGATGGAGAAAGCGAACATTAGTTTTTGGAGGTGATAAGACATGAGTTTTATTGTGGAATCTAAAAAATGTGAGTTCTGAAAAACATCATGCACATGTGGAAAAATGTTTTAAAGGTGGATAATGTACGAATGAAGAATATGGAGTAGATACTAAGCAGGTTTTCTCTCTTGCGAGTGGTGAGCAGCAAACAGAAAACCCACTGTGAGCTGAGAGATGATAGGAATTGGCGCCACCCCAATTTGGCAGGGACAGCTGTTCTGAGGAAGAGTACAAAACCAAGACTGAAATTCTTAAAATGAGTTTTGGTGTGGAATAAATGCATGTGAACTGACCTCCAGCAGGCGCAAGAGTTGTATCGGTGGCTGCCTGAACTGAAACAGCCGTCGCTGTGCCATCACTGACGGTGGCCGCGGGGAAATAAGCAAAGCGCGTCTCTCCACCCACGGTCTCTCCTGCGGGACTGCCTCCATTACTGAAAGGGTTTTGAATAACAGCCTAGAAAAAACCCCACAAGGAGCCTATTTATACATTTAATTTAAACATCAGTTGGCCACCCTGGATGATTTTAACCATCTAAAGAGACAGCCTGTTTCCTCCTAAAACCACAAGTGACTACAGTTCTCACTCACACTGATGCAACCATCACAGCCCTTTTCACACATTCACAAATTAACAGGAAAGTTCTTTGTGGAAAAACAAATTAACTAGTAATGGTCTTTCACACATGCCATCTTTAATCAGTATTTTACCAGGATGTGCATGTTCACTGTTGCAATAAAATTAACCAGGATGTGATGTTCTCACAGTGAACAGGATGTGACGTTCTCAGCACAAACAGTTAACATGCTCCTTGAATCATGTACCGAAAAATGCTCTCAACATTTTTCTTTTCTAAACGTAAAGTAAAAATTTACTTTTCACTACCCAATCAAACATATAATGGGTAGAAACATTCATTTTGAAATCTGTAACTAATCTGACAACACATTTACTTTTCTGAAGTATTTGATTACCACTGGTTAGGAGGCAAATAATGAATCATGCTATTTTGCTCATTCACTCATGAACACACACAGGAATACATTCTTACTTGTGCAACTGCCTGCTGGCCACCAGCAAAGGCAGCTGTGGACACCACACTGACCGCGGCCCCTCCATCTCCAGCTGCCTCTAACTGGTCCTCTGTCACCTGGACAACACGATATGTCACCTGCAGAAAAAAAAAATGTAAATAAACAAACACAAAAAACTACCAAGTACTGTTACGGCACAAACACTGATGTATTCATTCAGTACTGTACGTTTGTGATCCTTTAACAGTGAACCTCAAAAGAAGTCACTTAAACTGCCCTTCAAACAAAGCTGTGTAATCTTTAGGTAAAGATCAGGATGTTTTTCAAGCTAAATTACTGTTCATTGCCACACAATTAAATCCCATACAGCTTCATAAAACATATCTTCAATAGAAACATTTGAAACCAAGTTGAAAAATACAGTATCTGCAAGCAGTGCAAGTAAAAGAAAGTTTGCAGAATATTCTGAAAAGGGCTTCAAGCAACTGAAGACACCCCCAGAGAGACATCGAAGGTTTTTAAAGGTTTTCAAGGACCATGATTTAAGGATGACCCCGTCCTGACCCCTGCAAACGTTGCCCCTCCCCCCAAACATTAAAAGCCACGCTGACCTGGCCTCCGCTGTTTTCTGTGCGGAACTGGTACTGGACATTGTGGTCCGCAGCAAATACTGCAGCTTGCTGGGCACTTGCTATGGTAACTGCTGCCGGCTCCTCCGCCCCCACTCCCTCTCCTGAGGGCACGTATGCAGGCGCACACATAAACATACACACAGTGTCATATCCAAAAGAGTATATGAAGCCAGGCTCTTAGGCATTCAGTAAATGCAATGCTTAGGAATTATGCAAGTCAATGTTTTACTATACAGATGTATTTCAGTACTGTTGTTCTACCTCATCCCCAGTCTCTTAGAACAAACACACATGCAAAAATCACACATGCATGTTTTTGCAAATACGTTAATATCCTTCATGTTAACTACAATCCATCTGTTCCTCAGGTTCCTTGAGTGTTGCAAACTTCATGATGTGTGTACACTTCCGTGGCTTTAACATTAATCTAACTAATCTTCACTTCACTGCAGATGTTAAGTGTGTTCTTTCTGAAGTGAGACAAAAGTAAAACCCACCTTCCTGCAACTGAACGACCTCCTCAGTTTCCTGTTTCTCGTGACTGAAATAGAAGAAGCAAAGAGACATATTACACCAATGTTAGCAAATACAAAAGCCTCACTGGAGCTGGGTACATGACAACATACTCTTTTCATACAAAATTTGATTTCAGGATTATGTTTTTTGCATATGGCTCATAGAACATGACTACACAACCTCTAGTCTTGATAAGCAGATCTTGTTCCAAACACAATAACATGTGCAAACAAAGACATTAGAATGTATGCCTGTATTAACTATGTTATTCTTACACTAGATCTCCATAAAACCATAAGGTTTAATATTATAAAGACAGCTTAAAGGCACAGCAAGCCCATGAGCCTCAAACTTCATGCACGGTTGCAAAGTAGGAATGAAACTTTTGTAAATATTTACAAATAATGCAATAATTTCAACAGCTTCATTTCTTGACAGCATCTACTTCTTTCACAAATATTTCCTCCAAGATTAGTGTTCAGACGTTTCTTTGCTGGTCTATAGTTTATGCCACTTTCAGTATAACACACAAAGAGATAAGTACCTCTTCAGTTTTGTAAAACACCCTTTTTGTAATTAATAATTGTAGAAAGTCAGTCTCAGCTTTAATTAGTGAACGCCCCCCCTCGTCCAGCAACACGACCGCAGCAGAACTCGAGTTAACGTTGTGAACAAACTGTTAAATTTATGAAACTCTTTTAAACCTAATCCTAAAAGCCTAACTTTAGCCAAAACAGCTTCCCTAATCAACAAAACGCTCCACAATGTAAACAAAGATGTTAACCAGCTAGCATCAGGAAATTAATTCTGGTGGCAGTTAGCATAGCTCAACTGCTTATAATTTAAAAAAAAAAAAAAGTCGTTTAGACTGTAGAAAGCGTGAATAAAATCAAGAAGTCTGAAACAAACTGTGCTTGGGAAGACACCTGGAGTCTTTCGTGGCTATGTAAGAGCTTAGAAATGTTTGAAAGGGAGACTGTTTTCGAGAAATGCAAAAGACGAACAATACCGACCGGAAAATGGAGCTTAGCTAGCAGTAAAAGAGAGAGTCTAAAAATTCAGCCGTGGAGCTCAGAACACTCCTTTTACTGAGACAAACAGTCGGTAGTTTTAAAATTTGGGACACTCCACAAACTCCACGACGAGTCAGAGAAGGATAAAAGTTGGGAGTTGTGTGTGAATCTCCCGGCTAAAGTGACAGAGCCGGAGAGAAGATGGTGCCCAGGCCCGGTGGCCATTAACGGGGAGAGGAGAGGACAGGAGCTCGCTCTCACCTCGTCGGCGCGTCCAGGCTCTGTTCGAGCATATCCATGAAGGTAGGCGATTTAAAACGTGATATTCAGCGACACTGAAATACGGAGATGGAAGTGCTGATCACGGGGACAAACACGCGGGTCATGTGAGAAAGACAGTCCAGGACACGTGAGGCGCAGGCTGGGCGAGGAGTTAAAATGGAGACCGTTGAAGAGACGGAGGTCGCTCCCTCTCTCCCTCCGCGCTTTGTTGTTGTTTCTCTCTCTGTGTATGAGAGGGAACGGGGTGCCGAACTACTCCGCCAGCCTAGGACTGCCCTCCGAGCCCTCAACCTTTCATTATTTCCGTCGATTTCAACCTGTAATGCCGCGTTGGTGATCTACAACAACGTTGTTTAGTAACTGACTGTGCGTTCCTCACGTTAAAGCCCTCGTTTCTTTGTTTTTTGTTTATTTCGACAAGGCGTATTTTTGTATCCATCCGCAAGCCTCGGAACAGGCGGCCTATTCACAGACGGGAGCCGCGCGGAAGACGCGGAGTGGAGCGTCTCTGATGTTCTTTACACTAGACGAGCCTTTAGTACCATTCTTTGTAAGTTGCATTAAAACTGTACAAACAAATCTCTGACTGTAGAGTTTGGTCTATTTGATGTGGTTCTGTCTGTTTACTATCTACACTGTCATACTGTTTTCCACAATTCTTTAAGAACGCACAAACCTTTAAGAATGCATCCTTTAGCTGCTATTTTCACTCGTTCTCTACTGTTATATTGTTTATACTGGTTACACTGTCCATACATTTTATACTGGTTATACTGTCTATACCGGTTATACTGGTCATATTGTTTGGACAATTCTTTAAGAATGCACAAACCTTTAAGAATCCATCCTTAAGCTGCTATTTTCACTTGTTTTATACTGTTTAAACTGGTTACACTGTCCAATACTGTCCATACTGGCTATACTGTTTGCACAGTCCTCTAATACACTGCAGATTTATTATTTTTTTCAATCATTGCACATTTTATTTTACTTATTTCTATAAAATACACAGAGAGCTGTCTACACTGTCAGGACAGGTTAAATCTCACTCTTATTTGATCTTATTCTTTATTTGCACTGTTTTGTTTGTTGCACAGTGTCTTATGTCTATTGCACTATGTGTACACCTTGGAACCTGAGCATCACCATTTAGTCTCTGTATACTTGTGTATGGTTGAGATGACAATAAAATTCACTTTGACTTTGACTTGCCTATCTTACACAGATCATGTGGGTGAGATGTTGGACATTGGTACCATAATGACTTTAGACTGGTTTTAAAAAGGAGGGTTCCTGACCTGTCAGGTGATCGGAAGAACAGAAAGAGCTCACCTCCACCAGGCTAAAGGGATTACAAGTAATGAAGAGCTAGGTCCTTCCTCAGGTGATCAAAGAGATCCAATCCGGGTTTTAGTTAAGACCACATGACAAGGACTTGGGCTGAATGGATGTCTGGCTCAAACAGTAACATCCAGAGAACGAGTGGATATTACACGACCTGGGTCAAAGAGTTGATTTATAATTATCATTGTTTTTTCATAAGTATGTTACAAAGGTATAGGCACTGCTTAGCGTATTAGTAGTGCAGAAGGTGGAAATCGTATTTCATAACGTGGACAAAAGTATTGGGACACTTGTTTTTCACGGTTTGGGGACAAGCCGGAGGGCTTGATCTTCATGCTTCAGCATACCAAGACATTTTGGACAACGTCATGCTTTGTGGACACAGTTTGGGGAAGGCCAACTCCAAGTCTATATGTTGTAATGCAATGTTATTAAAGTTACTGTTGGTGTAGTGGTCAGGCGTCCCAATACTTTTGTCCATATAGTGTAGCTTCTGTAATACAGGTGAGTTTACTTGTATTTGTGTTCAGTAGTTAGCACAGATTATTCTGGATCAGCAAATACTTCAGCAGGGTGGAACAGCAACTATTAAACAAAGTAACACACTGCTGCCCTCCAGAATGACTGGCACCATAAAGAGAGAGACTGTTACAAGTCAGAACGTGTTACTGATGTGATATTTTCACAGATTCAACAGGGAAGTGCTTCAATTAAATGTTTAAGTAAATGCGATTGACCTTCGACTGTGTGTTTTTTTTTTTTTTTAAAGTTGGCCTATGAAAAACAACAGAAGATGTTCTCACCAAATTGATCAGTGTTGATAAAATATTGTCTCATAGGAAAAGTGTGAAATCTGTCCATTTTCTTCCATAGATCTGTTGTACATTTGTTTCAGCAGTCCAAGAGACCTTCTCGTGGTTTTTCTCCCCAGAGCATCTTACAATGCTTGCGTGTGTGTATATATATATATATATATATATATGTGTGTGTGTGTGTGTGTGTATATATATATAT
>JBBPCZ010000148.1:6515940-6535083 GCA_037974445.1 Brycinus macrolepidotus | reverse complement strand
TACTTGTGTATTAACCTCTGACTTGTTTTTTCTTTCTGACAGGGTTTATTAAGGTGTGTAACTTAGCTAGCAGTAACATGGTTAAAAGCAGATGTTGATTTAAGTAAAGCTATAAAGGTATGAAGAACAGATGTGGACTACTAAAGCACTGATGTATGTCACTCTGGATAAGTGAAGTGAAGCATGTAAAACATTGAACACATTTAATTTGTACATTAGGTCTTTAAAAAGGAAACATAGCTTGTTTAATGTGAAAATATAATGCTGTTAAGTGGCTTTTGGAAGTTTCTCTGCATAAGAGCATCTGCCATTAATGTAAATGTAAGTTAAATAAAGCTCTAGACCATACCTATTCCGTGTCTCTGGAACAAAGTAATTATATCACTGATTATATCATATCACTTATAAACACAAGGCTGGCTACAGGTAAGTCTGGTCTCTCGACCTATGAAGCGAAGATTGTGAATAGAGCACAGAAAACAAGGGGAAGATAACAATAATTACTTTCAGGACACTAATGTCTACACCAATGTGCAGTTTTCAAATCATGTGCCTAGAGGCAGATGGAACCACTGGTCTAACCATTAGGTGGAATAGTGCAGTACTGATCCCTTAGTGAGGAGCCCCAGGCCTGGAACTTTCTTCAAACTGGCTTGAAGCTTCTTCCCCACAGTTATCTGTAGTCTGCGACGAAAAAGTGCTGCCAGGGAGGTCATTTCACCATGAGTGATCACCACACACTCACAACACTATTAGAGTTGTGAAGTCCTTTTGACCACATGATTTTCAGTTGTGTGCAGAGATGCTTTTCTTAGTCATTCTCTAGAGTTCCAACCAGCAGGGGGCGCAAGAGGGTCGCATCAAAGGAGAATCATCATGAAGTAGTACTGTTACCCTTTCTTCTCTGGTGCTTTTAAAAGCTCACCTCCTGATTGTTACTAAAGAATGATTTTCTTTGTTACAGAAAGGACAGTTTACATTACAAAAGGTCAGGGCTGATATTCTTAATAAGATTAAAACTAAATATGTCTCATGTCAGATCACACACATAGAAGACAGGTGTTTTTTTGTTTTTAAGTTATTTGTAATTTGTGTTAGTTAAGTTAGTTTATGACATGAATGTGTAGTTGTTATCCTAAGTGCTCAGTGAAGACGAGGGGCACTGTTTGAAGACAGTGAGGGTCTCAGCAGTTCTGACCGTCAGGGGAAGTTTGTTCCACCACCGAGAAAAGTCTTAATGCATGTCTTTGACCTTTGAGAATAGGTGGATCAATTCAAGCTGTGCTTGATGCTTTAAGAGGGTGAGCTGATAACTAAGATGGAGCTGGACTATTATTTACTATTATTTTTTTTTGTTCTTGTTCTTTTATTTTTATTTTAATTGGTTGTTTTTTTTACCTGCTGGAATGATCTTCAATACTGATATCCTTGCAAAAATACTGGCACAGTAAATAATGAATAATCACATTTAGTATTAGTGAAATTGAATTTAGAGAGAGATGTTTGATAAGCAATATCATTATCTTAGCAAAATATTTTATTCACAAATGTGGAATACTGAAAACCCATCCAATTTTTTAAGGAGCTTAAAATGTTCCTTTTAGAAATAAAGATTTGTACAATCTGTATTGTTAATAAGGTGAAAAATCGTTTGCAGGATTTTAAACATTTATTTACAGTATATCAATCCTGGTAACCAATCGTTGCTGCTAAGCAGGTACAGCCAGTTTACAGGTATGTAGCCTTATTCTACATGAAAAAATAATAGATAAAAATACTTTATTCTGAACATTCGTGATGTCCCAGTAGCATTGGGGTAAGATGCTGAGTAAACAGTTAAATAAATATTAACATGTTGATGCATGACATATTTACCTGAAACAGGTCCTGGCAGATGGCCACATGTGTCCTTGCAGAAATGCAGTGTTTAGGAACCAATAGCAGAACCGAAATTCGAAAAAAAAAAAAAAAGGGTATCCATTACTGGGTATTTTGGTTCTAATTTGGAACCTTCTCTCAATCCCCAACCCTGCTTACCTGTACACCAAACACCTCTGGCTCTGAAACCTTACACATGCTGAGCTCTGGAGGACGCAGTTTCTTGGGCTTGGAACTTGTAACAGTATGGCAGGACTGAAAGCTCAGGAATTATTCAAACAATCGTAGCCCCACCCACCAGCACCCTACTGTACTAATTCTAGAACGAGCATAAAGTTCTAGCAGTCATTAACGTCCAAGTGCTCATCAGATTACTCTGAAAGCTGAAACAACAAATAGGACATTTTTGTACTTGATTTGTCCGGAAAGCAGATATAGTAAGTGGGGTTACAAACAGAACCAAGCAAGAATGTGTCATTAAAACCAATACAGTCAGAGACCCTCAAAAGCCTCAATAGTAATATTTAGTGGGGTCTTCAAAACTCCTAGTGACACAAAATTATTTAAATGAATGTTTGCCTGTGTGAATTGTATGGCAAGCTTCACTATGTTACTATGTAACTGCCAATTGAAGAATTTAGTCAGTTAACTGAAAAAGACAAGCATAGTTTATGGTTATTTTCAGTGTATTTTTATTACAAATTTTAAAAAGGCAAATTGAAGTTTATGTTGTATTACAGAACACTGCAAAAAAACTTCATTTTTCCTCTCAGTTTAAAGCAATATTAACCAAATAAGTAATAATTAACCTATTACAAACATAACATCCCATAGCGCTTGGCATAAAATGCATGGGATAAAGACATACCATTCAATGTCAGATGTCATGATATGTTGTTATGAAGTGTGACATCAATAGGCCTTTTAATTTTCTGTATGATCTGATCTTCGCCCATGGTGTGGAGTGTTAGAGTCATTAAACTGTCAATAATTGGGATGTTATACAAAAAATAAAAAGTGTCTGAATAAAACCATTGCACTTGGGTAAAATGTAAAATAGATTAATTTAGAACATGTGTCACAATGTTGATTTCCAATGTTGATATATTTACATGTTACACTGATTTTGTGTTGATGCTTGGGCAGCACTAAAAGTACAAACATGAAAAGTAATGTTGGGACAGCTTTTCTGTATAAAGTTGAGATTATGTTTAAATTTGATAGCAATGCTGAATCTTTCAAATTCAGCACTGACAACATTGAGACAACTGCATTACAATGTTCTGGCATGCCTGCTGGGTGATGTTCTGTTTATGCCACACTATTAAAGATTATCGCTGTCAAAAATTACTTAGTAAATTAGTAAATAATATGAATCATGTAATATGCAGGATATTTAAGGGGTCTGCACAAGTGTTTAAGTAATAAGACTGGTAAGACCAGGGATGCCAATCTTTCTCCTATAGGCTGGTGTGGCTGTAGGTTTTCATTCCAAAAAGGGATGCGCAAACTTCATTCCACTTGTTTAATCAACTGGTCTCAGTCAAGAGTTGACTAAGTCTGTTCCTGTTTTGTTGGGATAAAAACACACTGCCCTTTGAACAAAAGATTGGCATCCCCAGGTAAGACCAACATATCTACTGTACATACTGACTACGCACAAAATTCAGAACAAACTGCTTCAAACTTGGTCTTATGTTTCAAAGAGCATGGTGAAGCCATGATTCCACTGGAAAGCTGGCTTGCTAATCACATCCAAAGGTATACATAGATTGATATACATAGATACATATGATAAATCAGATGAAAATCTCTACAATGGGTTTGAATTTAAAAGGTACAGGTAAAAATGATGCTTTGCGGTGTTTTCTTAATAGGGCAAGAAAACATACCAAGGCCAAATGGCAAGTTTTTATTGCTATATAATAATGGATATGCATTTTTCAAATACGCTGAGATGGCGAGAGACCAGCAGAAATAGAGAAAAGAGAGTACTCCTTGAGACTTTGAAGCTTGCTCTCTAAGCACTCCATCCTGGATGTACTTGAGTCTCAGTGTCACTGGGCTGATCCTTTGTGAATCTTTCTAATCCTCCATGCCATTTTCTCTCAGATCCACATCTATTCGGTTTGTATGAGATGTGCCCAGATCTTTAGCAAGGTTCATGCAGTAATTCTTTGTTAGGTGGCATTGCCTTAACCTGTGAGGAGAAAAATGCACATGTAACCAGGAGGTTATTTTAATATTTCAACTGTTTTTCTGAGTTTTAGGTGTATGGTAAGTTTATGTCAACACAATAAAGCAAAATTAGCTTACAGTCTAAACAGAACTGTGCCACTGCAACTAATTTAAATTTCTATTCAAAAACCATATTCAAATTAGCATGACAATGGATGTAGTTGCTTGTTTTCTTTCCCTTGTATAGGATAATCACAACTTACCCCAGTCTTTGCAATTGACAACGCTCACTAGTCAGCCAGGGTTCAATCTCCTTCATTCCTGAATCTGTCAGGTTGTTGAAAGAGAGGTCTAACTCTTTAAGGTAAGACTTCACATTCTGAAGTGTTGATGCCAAATATTTACAGGATTCACCTGTAAGGTTGCAGGCTCCAAGTCTGTTTAAGAAGGAGGGCATCATAAGCAGTGAAAGACAATGAAATCTATGGAACGGGTAGTAATGGCAATTAAGGCATATCACAAGAAATGTATCAAAATGAATTGTTTTTGTATTTTGAAATGTCTTTTCATCAAGTGAATAGACAACATAGCCAAACGTACACAATTAGCACCACCTTTCACATTAAACGACTAGCCTTAAACGATCAGAAAGTTCCCACTTAGAGTACTTAGATGATAGCATCATCCCTGAAACAGCTAGAAGCATGGAAAATAACCTGCATTCACACCATCTAATTCCTTCTAGTATTCATTATGTCACTAAAACATTGTTTTGGCAACAAAAGTAAGGACCAATTCTGCCTCAGCAACAGGTTCTATTTCATTCAGATTTATATCTTGATAGTGCTTCATTCCTTTACTGCTCTGCAACTTGCTTTATAAGCTTGTACAGGTGGGGATTGGGCCACACATACCTCAGTATCTCAAGTCGACAGTGTGGGCTCTTTAGTCCACAACAGAGGCGCTCCACTCCTGAGTCTTGAATGCTGTTGTTACTCAGATCTAGCTCTCTTAGAGGAGAATTTCCTATCCGAAGTGCAGAGGCCACTGTATCACATGCTTTTTCTGAGAGTTCACAGCCAGAGAGTCTGTAGTCATGAGAAGATACACAGCATGCATCATATACTGACCTGTGTTTCAAATTTGTAAAAAACTTTATATGTGACAGGACAGTGGGGGTGTACAACTAAATATCCACCTCCCCCCAAAAAAAAAACAAAACAAAAAACCAACCATCACTACTTACATGGCCTTCTTTGCTGTTCTGATGATAGGCAGTAATCTTTGCCGATCTTTTGATTCTGTTTTGTATTTCCTTAGGTCAAATACTTCCATCATGTCCTCTGACATCAGGTATACAAAGGCCAAGGCTTCACATTCTTCTGGTTTCAGTTTTTTCTCAAAGACTGCCCCAGAATCCAAACTCTCCTGGATGTCCTTCACCGAACGATTATGGTTCATTTCATTCAAGCAGTGTAAAAGGTTGATGGTTGCCGTCTTTGTTATGTCTTCCTCTCTGATCTTACTCTTGATGAAGTTGACAATTTCATCGCTTTTATGGGAGAGCTTCTGGGGGTGCTGTAGGAGACCCCGGAGTAACTTCTGATTGGACTCAACAGAAAGGCCAAAGAGAAAGCGTAGAAACTGGTCAAAGTGTCCATTGTTGCTCTGTAAGGCCTTGACCACTGCACTCTTAAGAACATCAGTCAAAGTGGTCTGCTGTGTTCTAGACTTAGTGCCATGTGACTCAAGAACATTAATGCCCTCATTCAAATATGTGCACAGAACGTGAAGAGCAGCCAAATGCTCCTGGACACTCAGGTGTAAGAAGCAGAAGACTCGTTCTCTGTACAATCCATATTCTTCTCTGAAGAGCTGTGTACACATGGAGGAAAAGTCTGATGCTTCACTGATGCCAATACCACACTCCTTCAGGTCATCTTCATAGAAAATCAGATTATCTTTCAGTAACTCTTGGAAAGCTAATTTTGCCAAGTTCAAGATCATCTTCTTGTCATCTTCTGACAACTTGCGCAAATCTTCATGCAAGGCTTTCTGATACCTTCTGTTTTTCAAACCAGTCTGAATGAGTAGGTAGTGTGTGTACAACTGAGTTTGATTTTCTGGAATTTCACCAAGCTCTGTGTCTCTTAGCAGTATGTCCAAGACAGTTGCCATGATCCAGCAGAAGATTGGTATGTGGCACATCATATGTATGCTTCGAGATGACTTCACATGCTTTATCATTTTGTTGGCCAAATCTGAGTTGTTACATTTCCTGTGAAAGTATTCTTCTTTCTGTAGGTCACTGAACCCTCGGACCTCTGTCACTCGCTCGACAAACTGAGAGGGGATCTGATTGATTGCAGCAGGACGAGAAGTAATCCAAATCAGAGCACTGGGTAGTAGATTTCCCTTTATAAGGTTTGTCAGAAGCACATCCACTGATGCTAGCTCCATTATGTCATGACAGTTCCTAGTGTTTCGAAAGTCTAAGGAGAATCTGCATTCATCCAGTCCATCCAAAACAAGTAAAACTTTAATGCCATTCTCAATGCTTTCAATAGCTTTGAGCTCAGGAAAATATCCCCGCATTAGCTCCATCAAACTGCGTTTTTTCTTCTCAATGTTCAGATCACGGAAGAAGAGAGGGAGTATGAGGTCAATGTCTTGATTTGCATTATTTTCTGCCCAGTCCAGGATGAACTTCTGAACAGACACTGTCTTTCCAATGCCAGCAATTCCTTTGGTTAATACCATTCGGATGTCTCTCGGTTCAGATGGTGGCTTAAAAATGTCTTTTAACTTAACTGGTGTTTCCTGTCCAATGGAATTCTTTGCAGCTTTCTCAATTAGTCTTACTTCATGCTCGTTTTGGAGAGCATCACTCCCACCTTCAGTGATATAGAGCTCTGTGTAGATGTCATGCAGCACAGCTTGTGTCTTTGGTAGTGCGAGTCCTTCATGAATGTGTCTGAATTTCATTCTTAGCTTTTCCTTGATTTTTTCTTGACATCTGAGAACTTGTTTGACTGTGGAAACACAAACATAGCTTAAAAATGAGTGATGAAAACCACTAGACTATCATTTTGGGAGCTGTATAAACAAATTCTTTCTTGATATTAATAAAATACTTGACTGTGCAGTGGCAAACAAGAAGGGCATACCTGATGCCAACTGAAATGTGACTTTCAAAACCTGATCTTCAGGGAAGCTCCACATCATCCTTTCAGCAAGACGCTGAGCACTACAATCAATCTCCAGTGTCTGAAAGCATTCTGGGTATTCATGGCATAAATTTCTTTTGAACTCTCGGAACTCTGAGGGAGTCATGTTGCCCAGTATGCTCTGCAGAGTGGTCGCAGTGTCTGGTACAGTTGGAATCTGAAACAGATGGAGCAGCATAAAGGTACTGAACAAAATCCATTAGAATATTAGTAGACACATTTACACAACTTGCACTGTATTATTTTCATAATTAAATTTGTAAAATTTACTAACTAGGAAAGTAAATGGAGTGTGTTACAGATGATCCGATTTGTTAGAAGCACTCACGTACTTAGTGTAAGGGGTTTTAAGAATTAAAAAGTAATATAAGCACTTATATGCTATTTACCTTGATGTACTGCTTTTCATGCTGTCTGTGATCCTGCACTGCACACTCCTTGCAAATAGCAATCTTGTCAGTGATACAGAATAGAGCCAGAGCTTTGCAATGTTCCTGGCAAAGATTTAGATCCATGTCACCAGTCTTCATAACCCCGGCAGAACCAAAGTGTGTTGGCTTGAACTTCTCAATTAACTCCACTAAGGGCTTGTTTGGGTGCAGTACAGAAAAAGAGCTGGATGTTTTTCCACACTTTGGGCAAGCGCTTTCTCCATACTGGGACTGTGCCTGGTAGGTAGTTATGCATGTCCTGCAGTGACTGTGTCCACAAGATGTGGAGACTGGGTCCTTCAGAGGTTTAGCACAAATTGAACACTTCAACAGCTGCTCAAACAGCCAGCTGCCCACTTGCTCACTGGAAAGAATAACAAAACATCAAGCATCCAAAGCTAACTATTGACCATTGAAAGCTGACAGGCATACAGTATTGGGCAAAAGTCAGTCATCAGCCTTTCATATATTTAATTTTCAGCTTCTTTAAACACCACCAGTTCTGTCAAAGAAGTTTTGCTTCTTACAATCCAAGTAATCCTAATTACAAAATTTGCATAAAATTTTCTGACATATCTTAAATGTCAAGTTCAGATTTCGAGTAGAAATATTCTTATACTTCTTCCCATTTCCTTTTCTCAGTAATGGCTTCTTGACAGCTACACCATCTTTCAGACTCACAGCATTTGACTCTTGAATTTGACTGTGTTTCACTCTCACAGATGTTTTCAGATCTGAAGCAATAGTAGAGTTTTATCTTCTCATGAAATTACTACATACTGTTAATCTGATGGGGACAGTTCTGGTGCTCTATCACATCTTGGTATCTCACTATTTTTTAAATCATCTTCTGTAATTTAGTTTTGGAAACACTTGCTTTTTCATTTATTTTCCATTTTAGACATTTTATATGCACATGAAAAAGAAATGCGCGAGGCAGCTGAGGTGTGTTTGGGTAGTTGCTTGTGTGAATGTTAGTGTACCTTTGATGGTGAACATAATATCAGTGAGAGCTATGGAGACAGCATTTGTTGGGATGATACAGCTGTAAATGGTTGGAAGAGTTAAAGTGGTAGTAGTTGAGCAAAGTAACAAGCGGACAAATGAAAAGCTGATTAGATTTGATATAAATTAGCTGTTGAGACTTCTGCGTAATTTTCCGATAAATATATGTATCCTGTCATTTCGTCTGACTGTGAAAATGAATTATTTGTCCTTAATAGCCTCTGACTTTTGCACTGTACTGTACTTATTGCAACCATTTAAAGAAGAGCCAGAAACTCATAAGGTCATAAAAGGGTCACAAGGACAATTCTCTCTATCTAGCCTCTGTCTAGGAAAATGTAACATTTGTGTGCTCCTTCGCTTCCGATGAGTGAAAAGAAAGAATGATACTGGGAAAGCCTTAGAGCAAGCTCTCTTGCATTCATAATTTGGCACGACTCAACTAGCTAGTATTTGACATTATACCCAATTATGCAATATTTGATCCTACAGAATTCAGAATTTTACTTCAATATGCCTAAATGAACAAGCATTAGCAAGCACAAGATAAATCTATTTTGGTGGCACACTTCTTAATTGCTCACATAATTAAAATACATTCCTTCTTGTATGTAAGAATTATCTGGTTGTACAACATATTCTGGGTCAATCTTCATGGAGATAAAGACGACTGAGCCTTACTGTTCACTGTTTAAAAAAACCCCCCCAAAAAAACTCAAAATCTCTTCAAAGTTTTTTCCTTACGAAACAAAGTTCACATAGATATGGCTTATTATGACAACAAATAATCATAAAAAGTACACTGCAGAATCTTATCCAAACAAGACCTTAAGTGTTTAGACGGTTCTCCTTGACTGAAAACTACTGGTTGAATCATTGACTCATCACTCTTCATGGACAGATGGTCTGGTGCTGATGAGTCCATGTGAACCCTAAAATTAAGAAAGAAGCTGTGATCTATATGTTCATGAACATCTGATATGCATACTTATCTAAATAAAAAAGTTGATGCTAGGCCTAATTATTCAGCATTTGACATGCTTGCAAAAAAATCTCAAAAACACCTACAAGGTTTTTTCTTTAAGAAGCAAAGTTCACATATAAATGGCTTATTACAACAACAAATAACTTCAGAATTCTATCCATTCAAGACCTTAAGTTTTTAGATGGTTCTCCTTGACTGAAAACTACTGGTTGAATCATTGACTCATCACTCTTCATGGACAGATGGTCTGGTGCTGACGAGTCCATGTGAACCCTAAAGAAAAGAAAGAAGCTGTTATTTATATGTTCATGAACATTTGATATGCATACATATCTAAATAAAAAAGTTGATGCTAGGGCAAATTATTCAGCATTTAACATGCTTGCATAAATAATCTCAAAAATCTCTACAAAGTTTTTTTTCTTGAAAAAGCAAAGTTCTCATAGATATGGCTTATTATGACAACAAATAATCACAAACAGTAGACTTCTGAATCTTATTCAAACAAGACCTTAAGTGTTTAGACGGTTCTCCTTGACTGAAAACTACTGGTTGAATCATTGACTCATCACTCTTCATGGACAGATGGTCTGGTATTGATGAGTCCATGTGAACCCTAAAATAAAGAAAGAAGCTGTGATCTATATGTCCATGAACATGCATATGCATGCATATCTAAATCAAAAAGCTGACATTAGCCCTAATTATTCAGTATTTGACATGCTTACAATAAGACTCTCAATCTGAAAGAGTGACCTTCCAGAATTTCTTCTACTGTTCCAGCATATTTCAGCTGTGGGTTGGTGACTTAAAAGGACAGACTAAGTGACTGAAACTCTTTAGTGATATATGACTGGACATGAAGAGTTACAATTCTCCATGAAATAAATAAAAAATAACATCAACAAAAACTCCATTATCTGTTTTTATAACTTGGAAAAAACCAGCCTGTAGGGTTTTAGGCTGATTGACGGAGTCATCTTTCTTCGTGTGTGATGAGTCTGACTTGTCCATCTGACTTGTCTCCCCGTGAAGGTCAGATCATTCATCAGGTTGTGTAACCCCACATTCAAATACTTCCCATAGATTACAAAATTTGGAAATATCTAACCCTTTGTCACACATCCTTAGTCAGTACGGATGGGTTGCACTGTTAGTTCTTCTGCACTCGCTCAAAAACAAATCGGCCATCTGTCTTGAAAATTTTAGGAAGAAATAAAATAACTGTAAATCCATAAAGGAGAGTTTATCCAATTTTAAGCACACAGGAATTAAAATTTGGTGAATTTGGTGGCTCCAGATCTTTCAACTATGAGTTAAGGTGCAGTTTCATTTGCTAGGTCTTGAGAAACGGAAACTTGCTCTAGGACGCTGGTCTACCAGCTGGACTTGATCTGACCAAGCTGGTTTTTCCACACCTGTAAAAACAATTTAACTTAGAAAAGCATGTAACCCTGATCTACATGAAATTTTGAGTTCACTGAACTAATGTTAGCAAACTGTTTATTGTTCTGTTAACTTGGTGTTAGAAGTTCAAAATTAAAATGCGCAAAATTTAAATCATTAAATGAATGAGTGGTTGCATTCCTACGATATACCAACCAACAAACAAACAAACAAACAAACTTGAATTCATGTATTAACTTCTACGGCACGTAACTGATCAGTAAATAAACAGTGACGTCAGGCCAGGCACCACTGCGAAAGGAAGTAGGCTCATATATATTTTGTCCTCCAACATATAAGACATGCTTTATGTTGGCCATAAAATATAATTTCAGTGACAATATTAAGTGTACCGAGGCAGTGCAGTGCAGTATTGTCTTTATTTTTATTAATTTAACATGTGGGTCTACCCCACATTTTTACTGCGCAACAACTCCTACGCCATTAACTAGCGGTTTAGGCTGCTGATAAGATCAGTTTCGTTTCATTACATTTTACTTCATTTCCCTGACTTTACCAACACAATGACTTTACCACCAAAACGTTTGTGTCTTACGAGGCTGGGCTGCTGTCCTGACGCCTTCGATATCAGAAAAAAATCTTCAAAAAGACGAAGCAGAGACCGACGATAAAATTGACGCAGCTGCTTCCCTCCTACTTTCACTTTCGCTTGATTGGACGTTTTGACAGACTTAGGGCGCATCTCACACGACTCCTTACTCCCTAGGTAGTGAGGTAGTGCACTGTGTGGGAATAAGAGCACTCAACAGTGCATTATATGTCCAACAAATAGTCATTTGGGACTGAGCCATGAGCTCACGACTCCGTACTGGACAACTAAAGCGCTGCTTGGGTGTGAACCAGAAACTCCAAACGTACACTTTGCAATATGTGTTCGTTGTGAAGTTCTGGTTTACATCCAAGCACCGCTTTATTTCCAGTGGCTCCATACTCCTTAGATTCTATGGAGCCACTGGAGATTTAGCACGTTACTATCTACATGTAAACATATTTTATGCAGATAACCAATATTTCTTAGGCAATAACAAACTTCTAACGCCGACACTCGACAACCTGTCAAATGTTTGGGGGCACCTTGTTTTCTTTTTAATATGGATTTTTAAGTGTAAAGTAACCATTTTTGTCCTACGTGAACACACCACAGCACACAGTGTGAACAGCATGAAATTCTTTTCTGCATTTAACCCATTCACCAAGTGAAGCGGCGGGCAGCCAGGAACACTGCGCCCGGTGTGCAGTGTGTGGACTGTACCTTGCTCAGGTGGTGCCTCAGTGGTGTCACTGGTAGTCTTGGGATTCAAACCCACGACTTTCTGATCACAGGGCGATCTGCCTAGCCACTAGGCCACCAGCTGCCCCTGTTTTTTTAAGTGAGAAATTAAAATTCATTTGAGGTGTTTACATGAAATCATTTTTGGAAAATACATGAGGTTGCAAATATTGTCAATAAAAATATGATACTGTTTTCCTGAAAAAGAAATAGAATAGAATAGAATAGAATATCTTTATTGTCATTGCAATATACAGAAATGTACAGTGCAACGAGATAAAATTTGCAGCTCTGCAGATGCTTATCTCTTTTAAACATACATATAAAATATATAAAACAAGTAACAGTAAAGTGTGATATCAAATGGAGAATATATCAGCTGTACCAGAATAGACCAGCATTTAAGGAGATAGAATAAATAAATAAATGACTAAGAACTCGCAGCATGGATAGATAAACAAACAGAACTAACAGCATAGGGATCAATAGCAGCAAGTCAGTATCAGAAGTAAAAAATTAAGACACAGTAAACAGTATTGAACGGTATTGCACTGAATGACATTCACATTGCTCTGTAGTTGCTGAATTTAGTTTTTTTGGTTTTTTTTTTTAGAGCTTTTTTGTCCGGGTGTAGAGCAGCCACAGCTCTGGGGAAAAAAATTATTAGTGTTTAATGTGCAAGTCAACAAATAAAGCATGCTCCTTTACATGACTATACTTTTGTGAAGCTTGTAATTTAGTAAATTTTGTAAAGCACGTATGTATTATTTGGTCGTGTTCATAGTTGTACCAAAAGTAGGTAAACCTGGTAGATGACAGTAATACTGTAAGGATAGTCGAGGAGCAAACTCGGCTGCGGATAGAGGTTTACTAGAGTTGTCAAGTTGTAAATGTACAAAGAGTTCACTGTTGAAGTGAATCAAATGGATATGACAAAAGGTGTAAGAAGGAGCAAGAATGAAAGTTTCTTTCATGTCTTTTTATGAAAAATTATTTTTGAATATTGGTAAAGTAATATTTGGACATTACATATTGATGGCAATTTGTCACAGCAAGAGGGTCCCCAAACTGGGCAGCCAAGGGTTACATGGTGCTCTGGTTTCCTCCCACAGTCCAAAGTCCTGCACTTCAGATGCTCAGTTGCTCCTACGTTTGAATGTGTTTGTCTGTATGTCTGCCCTGTGTTTCTGTGCCTTTTGCTCTATGAGCACTGGGATAATCTATAGCACCCCACGCGACCCTAGCTGGGATAAGCGCCTCAGATAATGAATGAATGGATAATGACAGCAATTTGAGCAACTGGGAACAATTCCATAACTGATTTTAGCAAGTATCGCCGGTTCCCTGCACCTGTCATGCACGTCTACAGACGTTCTAAAAAGCCAGATGTTTGAATATTGAACTTAGTATCGACCTCCAAGATGGGCTGTAGTCAGATATCCAAACACTGATTTGTACATACAAATGTGGTCCTGGACCATCGCAATATAGACATAATCAGCAAATCTGTTGGACGTCTCATGTTTTTTTGGGTTGCTACATCCTTAAAAAACTTTTATCTCTTAGTAAGTTGTTTTAAACCTTGGCGTAATGTAGATTTGAGCCACTACAATAACCCGGAGGTTTAAATTCTAAAATTGTTTTTTCTCTCTATCTCTCTATCTATCTATATATATATATATATATATATATATGGAAAGTTCTGATTTGTGCTCACTGCTCTTAGTAATATCCTTCTGCTACATTTGCCAATATTTTTCCCCATTACACATCGTTTCTCTCTGACAGAGAGATGTACAAAGAGGAGACAAAAGTGCAATGCCAGCAAACTGGGCCTCTGACTGGTAAAGCAATTCATGCAATTCAGCCATTCACTACACCCAAAAGGCTGAGACAAAAATAAATCTGATTAAAGCATTAAATGTAATCAGAATGCTATTTCCTTTGCTGGTGAACAGTGAGGCTGTTCCTTTATTGAACTTTTTTAGACCTCTTTTGGCAGTGAAATAGCATGTTATCACCACTAGATAGAGCCAAATAGTTCTCCATACAAAATTCACACTATAGGGTAAAACAATACTTAAATAATTAAGCTCATACTTAAAATATAAGACAAAGTGATAACGGATATTTAATTGGATCTAAATCAGTAAAAAAGTGTTCATCCTTTTATACACATATATAAAATAGCTCTAATTCTGTTGTCTTTAGGAGTGAGACATGTATAAAAGACAGGTTCACACAAATGCTATAAAGGTTTTGATATGGCAGCAATTATATGTTCTTATGAACTGAGACCTGCTGAGTTTACCTGCAAGAGTTTAAGAGATATATGGGAGGGGGGCATTTTAAATTATGGGTGTGTGAGGTTACCGTTCCGTCGCCCCATTCAAAGAAAGCATGTGCTTCAGCATTTTGCATTGAGTGCAGCATCACTGTAGTTCCTTTGAATAAGCCCAGCTATGGAACACCACACACTCCATACAAACAAAAGACGAACCTGCAACGCTGATTGCACCAACAGCCACACACTGAAAGAGCAGAGACATCAGGGCCCCAAGCCTAGTCCGTTCAAGTGCATTTGTTTAGAGGACAGGGACAGCGTTTAAAGGATTTTGCCTCCATCAACAGAAACGAGAAACAGAGGGTAACTTTTTTGGAATTGTGCCGAGGGAGTTTCTCTGACCATTTCTCCTCTGCCTCTCAACGCCTCTGTGTCTCTCTCCTTCTTGCTCTTTCTCCTAATCTCTCACTCCCTCTTTCCTCCAAAAGCAAAAAGAAAGAGGGATTTGCTTCAGAGAAAACACGGTAAGAAATAAAATAACAGAGCATTTCAGTGTGATGTGAGTATTTTCAGGTCTTCCAGCTGGTCAGCTGATGTGAACATAGACTCAGTGCAGCAGAACTTAACAAATACACTTGAAAATAAAGGTGTGGAAAAGGGTTATTTGCTCAAGAGAATCTTTTTTGCAAATGAGATATAATGAATCTTTTAAAAGGTTAAAGATCATCCATTTATTGTAAAGGTTCTTTTAAGAAGAACTGTGTGATGTGACATGTATTCTTATGTGACCCATCTGAGTCATGTAAAACATTTTTTTAGAGTATATTAGGTACAAATATACATAAGTACCAACACTGCATATTAAATTTCATGTGACTGCTTGTGGTAGCCTGAATTAACTGCAATATGGTACCACTGAGTCCGACATAGTGCTGATATTATATGTGTAGTTGTGTTATATAAATGTTCTATTATGTTTTAATCTAATTCTCACATTTCTGTGCAATTATGTGTATATGCGTGTGTGACGGTGTGTTTAACAGTTTAAACTGGAGGCTTATAATTTAGATATTAGCCATAAGGCTTATTGTCTAGCAACTATCATGACTTATTCACTACTACTTTAAAATTCATGTCTAATGGGTGTGTATGAGACAAGTTGAGGTTAATCATTAAAAGATGCAGATTTCAGCACCAATATGGTGTAATTAGATATTAATTATTCACTTATTTATGATATTTGTTATTATTTGAATTTACTGAAAACCTACTGCTGTGCAAACTGGCCTAATTTGCAGACATATCCTTGAAACTGTGGCCATGTATTTGTTATATGCTAAGTTAAGTGCAGATTTGAACCTGTTGACAGATTTCAAATGTAATGTAAATATGATTCATTGAATGTCATTATTCATGTAATTACAGTAAGATGACAATAATAACACTTAGAGTTTATCTTTTGGCAGGGGATTACAATCTTTTTCATTCATTCTATGTCTCTCTCTGCTGTCTGTTCTCAGTTTGTGGCAGGATGTACAGCTTTATGGGTGGCGGTCTGTTCTGTGCCTTTGTGGCCAACATCCTGTTGGTGGTGTCCACAGCAACAGACTACTGGATGCAGTATCGCCTGTCGGGCAGTTATGCGCACCAGGGCCTCTGGAGGTACTGCATGGCCAATAAATGCTACATGCAGACCGCAAGCATTGGTGAGGAATATGGAGTGAAATCGGTGATATATTATGTGTCTGTGTCTCTCACTCTGTTTTTCTTTGAAGGAAGCTTTATCAGGCAATGACACTGACTCACTTTTACCTCCTGCTGGAGGCAGAATGTCTGCTTGATGAAGTGTCCCAAAAATTCTGTGACTGTTTTGCACATATACATACATTCCATATTTAGTCACAACATATAAGCTTTAACCCATCAAACTATGGACTTTGTATGCAGTTAGTGCTAATAGAACATATATATATATATATATATATATATGAATGAAATATATAATTGCTGACATAACCAAACCTTGTATTTCCTAATGTTATCTTTATAGATAACACTGAAACATGAAAACATGAAAAATGTTCTTAGGTTTAAAGTATGTTAATGTAATGTGACTTTATTTCAATGCATGTTTCCATTTCCACTGCTCCACAGGGGTCATTTTCGAATGGCCACATGACAGCAACAATATTTTTTTTAAAAAGGAGTATGAACCTGCTGACAGTGATTTTAATCTGTTAGACTTTATGTCTTTATGACATTGTGCTGGAACAACTGATGCCAAAAAAGGACAAATTGTTTAAGTCCGCAGTATTGAAAACCATTATAACTGTGCTACTGGATCATCATTACTGGTTTGTCTCTTTGTGCCCAGCATACTGGAATGCCACCCGGGCATTCATGATCTTGTCGGGGATGGCATGCTTTGGGGGTATCATGGCAGGCATCTTGTCTTTTGCGCAGTTTTCTGCTTTTGAGAGGTTTAACCGCTCCTTTGCTGCAGGCATCATGTTCTTCATTTCGAGTAAGTGACACACATGTTTATTTTTAAACAGGGGCAGGATGTGGGGTTATATGTCCCATATAGTTCTGTGCCAAAGTCTTAGGCTATTTTTAAATGTTCAAAACCATTTATCTGGAAAATGATTAAATAGAGTGTGGCATTACAATAAGTGAATGCAGTAAAAAATATACAATAACAAGAATTTAATAGAGCTTATTTTGAGGTAGGTTGTAAGATGGTTGGGTCCAGATTTGACTTTTTTTTTTTTTTTACAAAAAATCATTTTAAAAAGTCAGGATTATTTTGACGGTCCTGACATTGTAGGTCCGGAAAATGTACAAAAACAAACACACTCAAACGCACACAGACACAAGCTGCAAAATTTCAAATGTGTGTATGAGAATAAGCACACAGATGTGCTTAAGCTGAATTCCTACTTGAAAATAGAACCAGATCATTGAACTTTATCCTTCACACAATTATAAACACAGACTTCCTGCTATAAATCTAAAACTTAACTCTTTAGCGTCCAAGAAATAGCTTCTCAGTGATTAGCTGAACATACCTCTGTTTTCCATCTTGCTGTTTTTTTCTACCTTCTAATCTCTCTTTTACCCATTTCTCCATCTGTGCTTTTTATTGGCTTCTCCATTCCTCTCCATTCTCCATTCATTTTTTTGTTGCGTGGACTCCAGCTTTTTTTGTGCTGGTAGCCATGGCCATCTACACTGGAGTGACCCTGAGCTTCTTGGGCAAGCGCTTCGGTGACTGGCGCTTCTCCTGGTCCTACATACTGGGCTGGGTGGCCATGCTAATGACCTTCTTTGCAGGTAAGTTAAACTACAGCAAACCTTTCATACCACACTTAAAGGAACAATCACAACTAATTGTACTGTTACTGATAATAAATATAAAAGTGACATCCTGCTATTAGTGGCATTGGTGGCCACTAGCTTCCAAGCACTGAAGTTGAAGAGTTTTTGGTACAATGTAAAATACATGATTATATGATGGAACGCTATCTGTGAATGGTCTTGCAAATCAGGAATGTGGAATGACAGTTATATACACTTGGAGAACTGCACGGGAACTAATGGAGTTTTGATTCACTAAAAAGACGTCCATGTGTGTGTATGTGGTAGTTCTGCAAACGTATGTGGCTGTCATGCACAGACGTTTGCGTGGGTGTCTACCAAATATAATGTGAATGTCTGCAATAGGGGCAGTTTTCCCTCTACTGGAGAGCCAGTCAGTGTTTGCTTGACTTTGCTTGATGGGTGAGACTTTTTGGATGGCTACAATCTAGAAGCTTATGCAGTGGCAAAAACGCAGGTTGTTCAGTGTATTTCAGTTAGGATCCTGCGTTAGCTTTGTCGGAGAAGAAAACGTGCAGGGAAACGATGTTCCGTCAATCATAAAATTTCAATACACCTCAACTTTTGCCGTCCTAGTTGGTGGGTGGAACTGGAAATGATGAAATTATGCAAAAAATGAGAAGTAAAAGGAAGAACCTTTTTGCTTCCTTAAAGAACCATGTTTAATAAAGAGTTTTGTGAACCTTTTAACCTTTACACTACGTGGAGGTTCTTCAAACTTTTGGCAGTTAAGAAGGAAAATCATATTTTGATGTGATACCAGTAGCTCAAACACAGTCAAAATGGCAGCAGATATCACAAGTTTCCATTTTCCACTTAAAATTGGCTACTGCAGACATTTAGACCACAAGTTAACTTCTAAAAATGTGTCTTTCTGCCCCATCTTTGGAATAACCTTCACTCAAGAGCACAAAAAATATGTAGTACTATATGTTACAAAGGACTTGAATCAGACTGGACATGCTATCCTCCTGAGACCCAATAATTCATTTTTGGGTACTGTAGTACACATTAGGTTTTGGCTTAAATCTCTCAAACTA
>JBBPCZ010000148.1:6496683-6511803 GCA_037974445.1 Brycinus macrolepidotus | reverse complement strand
GGAGAGGACAACTGTAGCTTTAAGATGATGTCACATGTGTGGGGGTCTTTGCAATTTGTTTTTTACATGAAAAAATCGAAATCAAAATACTTTTTTCTTCCTGGGTCTCAGGAGGCTATAGCCCACACCCTATCTTGACATGACTCTGAAAATAACCTGGCCATTTCTATTATTTCTCTTTCAGAAGTGTTAACAAAGTAAAAATATGATGCTACACTGTCGTAATTGGTGAGCACCCCTGTGAGCAACCCTTGAAAGGAGGAGGTATTGCAGAAATCCATACAGTTTTATTATGCAAGAAATGAAATAGCAATGTGTGATGTGTGTCTTCCAGGGATATTCTACATGTGTGCCCACCGAATGTACGAGTCAAGGAGAGTAGTTGGACCTCGCTGAGCGGAAGCAAATATCTTCTTTGCAAACAGAGGACATTTGGTACCCTGAAACTCAGAGGCAAAACATAACAGGTTGCCCCACTGGATGTGATTTAAGACACTGGAGTTCATGGACACAAAGAGAGTTCAGTAACAGCATATGCAAACTGATGAAAATCTTTTTTACGTATTCTTTTCATGCTTTCATGCAGTTTCTATCCTGTAACTTTTGTTCACATTGCTCTTCTCAATAGTCAGATTTGCCTCTGATTTTCACCAGTTAGGTATAATGATACTACTGATTTTTTTTTTTTTATTAATAAAGACGTTTTTGTTTTTGGAGACTGCTCATAGTAGTGGTGTGTGTGTGTGGGTTTGTATTTGTTATATAGGTCAGCTTCATTTATATCACATTTTGCACAGGCTAAATGTCAGCTGTCAGCATTTGGTTAAATATGGGTTTCTCCCTTATTGCTGCTTTGTGCAATGTCATTTCCTTATTCGATTCACACAAAACTTTCATTACTTTTAGTTTCTCTGTATTTTTTCACTTCTCCTTTAATGAACTGGATACACATATGCTACATTCACCCTACAGCTGCTGGTGTACTGTTCTTGGATCACTCTGTAAAAGTTCATATTTTATCAAGTATTTGACAACAGTTATGACTACAGTTAGGAGGAAAAGGACAGGAAAAAAGCCTGTAAGCACTAGTCTCTGTATTGACACCCCACAAGAGTAGTTTTCTTCCTGTTATTAGTCCAGTTCATGCAAAGTATAATACTGTGAAAAAGGTACCTATGCAATTTTTTAAAGCCATTTATTTAAGCAGTGATTGTCTTCCTACCTGCAAAAACTCATTAGAATAAATGGAAACAAACAAGAAAGCAGTTAAAAGTATCAAGATTTTTAAGTTCTATGAGCAGCGCACCTGATTTAACCTAATGATATGTTGAACCATGTATTTGATCGTAACTGCAAGTGATACTGGGCTTCTGCAAGGAAAGGTCTGGGAATGGTTAGTGAACACACTGACATGCATAAAAATCACTATTTACTGCGTTAATGTTATTTGTATTCCAACAATAGTGTTTTTCAGACTTTTTAATGCATTTTAGAGAGAAATTTTAGAAAATGCTATAGATAAGATGAGCTACCTCACGCTCAAAGTAGTCAAATGATAAAATTTGTAGATTAGGCCCGACTTCATGGATAGACACTTGTTACACTTGTATTTATATACTGAATAGTTTATATACTGAAACGACGTCCTCCAGGTGCGCTCTTTTTAAAGCACCTTGTTCTTGCAGCAGCCCTGTATCAAGGTGGATTTTAGTGTTATTAACATTATTACCAAATCAGTCCAAAGCGATTACATGACTGATGCCTTACAGCACATTTTAGAACAGAAGAACCATTTAAAATGTAAGCCTTTTGATTATTGTTTGAGTTCCAGTATTCTGCAACATAATTAAAATCTCACCATTATGGGACTGGAACACTCTTGTTTAAGTTCTTGCCTGACTGGCTAACAACTTGGACATCTCACTGATTAGTGGAATGTCAATGATTAAAAAAATTATTAATTTTCTAAATTTAGGAAAGTAGAAATCTCAGCCTGACATATCAGTTTGCGTTAATACAGTTACTATTTTACTTGTATAACTTGTATAAGTTGTTCATAACATAAGCCAAGCACAAAGTATAGCTTAAGGGAAAAGAAGAAGTGCCTGTTGAGAAATTTCTTTATACTGCATTCTCACAAAACAGAAGTAGAAGTACCATTTTAAGTCCAAAGTGCTCCAGAAAAAAAACAAAAAAAACTCTTTCCAGCCACATGCTAAATATCAGTCATTGTTCAGTATCTTCAAATGCAGCTAGTAAAATCTTGTTGTGTCACTCTTGTCTCTAACTCTGCAGATTAGAAAACATTGTGTCACTTCTAACTCTAAAAGGTAAGGTGTCCCTGCTGACAATGTAATGCATGCGTGTTGAGGTTCCTCCTGCCCAGTGGTGTTGAAACCAAACATTATGAATGTGCTTGACAGTAGTTTGTCACAGCAATTGTATATCTTTCGAACAACAGATATTCTATATGTGCACCCACCAAAAGTACAAGTCAAGGAAAAAATCTGGGCCTCACTGAGCAGAAGCAAACATCTCCCTTTGGATAACTCTGTCAGGACTGTTATAACACTGTAATTAATTCAACATTTAAGTAAAATTTTGATTTTCACCCCCAAAACCCTTCTGTTGAATGACAAGAGAAAGTCACTTTTCATCAGGTACACAGCATTACTTGGCTGCCACCCCAATTCAGTCTAAAATGCTTGTTCTCTCTTCATCTGCTTTTCTGGTAAAACTCTGGTTGACCTGAAAAGAGAGAGAAAGAGAGTCTCTGTTCGGAAAACTATCAACAGAAGGTCTTTGTGTACAGACTTAATCACTGCTAAACAAACTGGTTGTCTATGGCTAACAGAGTTGGTAGAGTCAGTTGAGGTAGTTTCATCTGAGTCTGAGTGAGGAGTAATTTGAGAGTCTATAATCCACAGCAACAGCAACAACAATCTCCACTTTGAACAGCAGCTGCCCTTGGATGGGGAGGAGCATGTGGGGAGTTGAAAGCAGCCGAACCAGTCAAAGACACTTGGGCAAGGGGCCCCAGTGATTACAGATCCGGAACGAAGTGGTGACCTGGAGCCACGATGGTGATCATTCAGGCTAGTCAAATGTGCAGTGGTTCCCCTCAGAGAAAACAGAGAACAGAGTTAGTTCTGCTTAAGTTTACAGTTTATAATTTATAACTGTAAAGAGGGCAAATTGAGACTCTGACATACCTCGCTATAGCAGCCTTGCCAGAATGGGCAGAACCAAGGGGTATGATAGACATGAGAGCACTCTGAGACAATGGCGACCCCCCACTCCACAGTCAACAAACCTGGTTGGACAGGAGGAGTGGTAGGACAACAGCACCAGCAACCTGGTTTACTAGAATTCTCTGTGCCCACCACTTCCCAGCTCTACATTTTTCATCTAATGGAAAAAATTCATTACAGAAAGCCTGACTGAACAAGTAGATTTTCAGCCTAGACTCTTCCCCCTGCTGTAGCTTTCATAATTCTGGGGACGAATAGATAGCCAACAGCTTGAAGTTTATTTAGGTTCTTGTTGGAGCAGGCTGACAGCAAGCTAATTGAGTCTGGAAGTAATAAAGGTATGAACTAATATTTCTGCATCGTGTAGGGATAGTTTCTTAACTTAGCAATATTTCATAGATGAAAAAAAGGTATTTTAGTAACAGTACCATATGTGCATTGAATGAAAGATCTGAATCCATAGTGACACTACAATATTTTACAATTGACATTGGAGAAGCTGAGGATCCAGCAAGATCAAGCATTAGACCACACAGTTTGTATCCAGCAGCTTTTGCACCTAGATGAAGGAACTCTGTTTTTTCTGTGTTGAGCAAGAGAGAGTTATGCAGCATCCAGTCTTTTATACCTTTAATGCAGTCCTCAGTCTTATTTAATCTATGTTTATTGTCTGGAATCTAATCCCATATGTAATCATACCTAATGGTAACGTGTACATTGTAAATAAAAGAGGCCCTAAGACAGAACCTTGTGGGACTCCATATTTTTCTTTGGTGTATGCTCTTACAAACTGATAGCGCTTGGTCAGGTATGATCTAAACCAGGATAAGACTATTCCTGTGACTCCGACCAGGTTTTCTAGTCTGTCTAATAGAATTGAGTAGTCAATGGTATTGAATGCCACACTAAGGTCAAGGAAAACCAGCAAAGAAACAAATTCTTGGATCAAAATTCATTTTTTAAGAGACGCTTAATAACTGCTAGTTTAAAGGCTTTTGGTAGATAACCAATACTAAGTGAAGAGTTCGATACTGATAGGAGAGGTCTGATAATTACTGGTAGGACTTCTTTAAGCAGACTAGTAGGAATAGCATGGAGTGTACAGGTAGAGGATTTTGAAGAAAGAATAATTGTGGTGAGTTCTGCTTGCTGAACTGGATTGAACAGTATCTCCGTCGGCTGTATCAGACAGCAGATGTTCTCTGTACTCTAGAGTACACTGTACTCTAAAATTGCTGGGTTAAAAATAAGTCAAGTTGAGTCAATCTGGCAATTATTAGCAGAGTTGTTCCTGTGATCTAGACTCTGGCACTTTGGAAATAACTCAACAGCGGACACCAACCCAGCAGCTAAAACAAGGAAGTAATATGGAAACAACCCAACAAAATGACTCAACACACTCAACCCTGTGTTTGGGTAGAAAAAAAATGCCACAGCCATTTTTAGAGTTCCCTGTTTCTCACATTTAAAGCATTACACAGTCTTACCCGGCTATAGCCCTAGACATCTACTCATACTCTCAGGTAGACCAAAAATGGTGTACCAGTGGTCCCTTAGTCCAGACTGGCAGATAGTTTAATGCTGTGGGCTCCAGACTTTGAAATGCCATTTTTCAGGAACTCTGTGAATGCTCTTCCTTTTTCAACATCAACTTATCTCTAATTTATCTAATATGTTCACCTTTCTTCTTTTTCGCTTAAAATTAAGGCAAATTACTTTTAGCTTTTAGAGTTAACTCAGCTTGAGAGCCTCACCTGACTCAAACTTACTTTACTTAATATGATCCCCTTACTCACATATTTAGCATTGCATACAGTACAGATTTTGTAACCCAATTTCCCTTGCAAGCTGCACTCCCACTGTTGCATAGCATGATGAGCAGGCTTAGAAATCAGGTGCTGGGGTTTTCTTCCTCATCTCAGGCTCAGCTGCAGACAGTGGTGGAACTGCCACTGCTTAAAGTTATATGATTTATAGGCATGAAAACAGGAGAATGAGAAAATGAACAAATAAATGTATTTGTTTATGCTTGCAAAATCAGTCAGAAACCTATGACAACTCACAACTTGGTAATATATTGCCACAATTTTTTCCATCTCGTATCATAACCTGAGCTGAAATGATCTCTGGTCTTTTAAAGGCTGAAGTAGTGGGAACATATGAATAGACATGGATGAAAGGCAACCACATATTTGAACTCTGGCCTTTAGCTTTGTTGAAGCAACACCGGAAGAGATAAAGGTCATCCTATGAGTCCTCAGATTTTGACCTCAGTTTATGAGATTATTAAAAGAACACTTTGGGACAGAATAAGAAGGAAATATCGTGCAAAGAGCCTCAAAAGGAGGAAACAAAATAAAAGGAAGTTCTGCTTATTTGTTCCTATCCATTTTGGTCTAATGTTCTTTGAATTTTTTTGGAAGAGGGGATTCCCACACTGATATGGAATTTGATTATACTAAAAATGAACAAATGACACAAATCTGTTTATTTTTGTCTATCATTTATGTTCAAGTAGCTTACCTTTACAAATGGGAATACAGTAAATGATTGAAGTTAACAGTTAAAGCTTTGATTAATTATTTAGCCACAAAGTACGAACGAAGCAATGCTTCTGGATACCCAGAAATCTACCTGTCCCCTCTATCTGTTTTGATTGTTTAGTGGAGGAGTTTACAAACAATGAGAACAACAGAAAGTAATCACATAGATCAAGTGCTACTGGGTATTTTTAAGTTAAGCAAAGTTGTTTATGTTTTGTAATTGCACAGACTTACACAGCTGTTGCCGGGCATTTGATTTTGTATATGAGTAATGAGAATTAATGCATGCTTAAGTTACAAACATCTGTGTCTGCATCACATAACAAAATGGAAGTAAGAAATGACTGCACATTGCCACAACCTACTTCAAAAATTTCAAATGAAGTTGAAAGAGTTTGTTTTTTGTGAGCATTGTGTTTGCAGTTTAGAATCTACAACAGAGACACATGCTTTTCCGTAAGTTCAGCACTATTTCTTTTTGCTTTTATACTATTGTAGATGATGGTGTAAAGCAAGTCATTCCAAAGCTAGCCCTAATAAGTTAGAGCTGAAGACCTAAGAGTTAAGAAAAATCTGTGCAAGGCACATTGAACAGCTGACAAGTAATATAATACACCTATAGTTGAATATACCATCACACTAAGAAGATTTCTGCTGTCATCTTTAAAAGCAATATTTCTTCATTCTGGTCATGGAGCACCCCTACCCAGCTCATTTAGTGTTTTTATTTCTGCTCTATTACATACATTTAAACCCAGAAAGGGCTCATAATTAGTTTAGGTGTTTGAAAGCAATAAAAACACAGAAATATGCAGTGCAGGTTTACACCAGGGCCAAGACTGGGAACAATCACTGTAATAAAGGAATAAATTGTCTAGATTCAACCAAATTACTTTTCAGAAATTAGCCATTCTATCAGATGGGTCCAGCACTGTCACTTTGTCTTTCGTAATACAACTGGAACTCTCATCCACAGAGCGTTCCTGAGACTGTGATGTCTGACCTTCCCAGTCATCAGCTAGAGCTCTGCGGTAAACCCCAGACAAGCTTTGACTAAAGCGTTGCCTCATATCCAGACCCATACAGAAGTAAAGGAGTGGGTTCACACAGCTGTTGAAGTAGGCCACACCCTTTGCTATTGGTAGACCCACTTTTACTACCTGGCTCTTGCTATCCACCATCTTGGCCAAAAGGAGGCAGTGATATGGCCCCCAGCACAAGAAGAAGGCGCAAACAAGTGAAACCAGAATGCGAAGGGGTCGTGATTTGCGAGAGATACGTGTTCGCCGAATCCCCAGGCCTGCAAGTGCATAGCAGGTAAGGATGACCAGGAAGGGCAGCAGAAAACCGCAGGAGAAGCGGATGCTGTACAAGGCCAATTTAGCTGTGTTGTCGCCTTCAGCTGACTCCTTGACCTGTCAAATTAAGCAAAGTGGGAAAGTTCGCAAGAATGTATTGGCATTTACATTCATACCACCAAATGGCAGCCATTTTCAATGACATTTTCTTTATACTTAACAACTGTACTCAAAAGAACAAAAAGAAAAGAGTGTAACAGAGGAACATCTCTATTTTATTTCAGAGATAGAGGTAGACAGATTTAGAGATAGATTTTCTGGTCCTGCAGAACTGGTGTCCAGCACAGTTTGGTGATTTCTCTGCTCAAGCGTTAAATCTAATAAAGGATTAATAGAGAAAACAATAAACTGTGACTGACACCACTGGTCTAAACCTAAAATGCAAAAGAGAAATGCATTTCTTACCTCCAAGGAGCACTTGCTCAAGTTGTTCTTGCCAGTATAAACTTGCCGGTACACATAATATGGTGCACTGAATATCGCTGCCATGATCCAAACTCCCAAGGTGACGAGTCGAGCCACGCGTAGAGTCCGCCGCTGTCTTGTGAACACTGGGCGCCACACACAAAGTGCCCGGTCCAGGCTAATAACAGCTAGAAGAAAAACACTGCAGAACATATTGGCATACTTGAAGAACCCATTGAACTTGCAGAGGAAGACTCCAAAGGGCCAATGATCATAGAAGAGCTTCTTAATCAAAGAAGTGATGCGTGTCATGCAGAAAATCAGGTCAGCCACAGCCAGGTTTACCAGCCACACATTGGTGACATTTGCCTTCAGACAGAATCCAGCCATCCAGATGACTATAGAGTTCCCTGTGGTTCCCAAGAGGATGGTTATGGTATAAAGGACAATTGTAATGTTGTCCATAATGGCATCAAGGTCCACTGTTGTTTTGTCATTTTTCGCAAAGAAGTTGGCATGGCGGACAGGGATGAGAGAGACATTGGTGGTCATTCTGCTCAGAGACAAAAAAATGTTTTTGCATCATGGTAGATTACATAATACATACAATGAAAACTATATTTAAAATAATTTCCATTACAGATTTTGCTAGGCTGGTGGCCTGTAATCAAAAAGTTGTGGGTTCAAATCCCAGGACTGCCAGTGGCACCACTGAGGTACCCTTGAGCAAGGTACTGTCCCAACGCACTGCTCCCCGGGCGCCACGCCGGTGGCTTCACTCCAGTGAATGGGTTAAACTCAGACCAAAGAATCTCACACTGTTCACACAGTGTGCTGTGCTGTAGTGTGTTCATGCATGACTGTAAGGGGCCACTTTACTTTTATTAGGTAAAACCACATCACGGTGCTCAGTACCCCCCAAAAATGTTGTCTATTCACATTCTGTCTGCAGATATGTACACTGGGTAGTCGGTGTACTAGGTACAGCTACCTTGTACTTACTCTTGTTGGCTATTTTATCAGGTATACCCTAACCACAGAGGCACCTGATAGTGTATTTCTGTGATTCGAAACTAACCACGGATTAAAAGCCAGAGACTGACTAAATCAAATTACAGTACACCTAAAAGACAGCGGGCGGTTAGTAACTTTAAACCCTAATAAACCCTAAGTAAACCCTAGTAACTTTAGTTGTGCCAGCAACTAAGTTAGTTGTACAACACATACTACCAATGCCACTATTATGTTGGTGTAACTGCTTTGCTAGGAATTGTCCATCTTATCAGTGGAGATCCTGTGGTGGTCCCTTTGATGGGCATGGTAGTGAGGGGCTGATAAACTGTTCAACAACAGATGGGTTACAGTTAGTTACTGTAAACCCACAGCCTGATAGAATTAGCAAGTGTAGTTAGATGATGTCCCTGATAAATTGTCACTATGTATGTTTTTACCCATGCACAAATACTAAGGTGATATTATCACTGACATCCAGCAAGTACTGATTTCCTTTCCTTTCCTTTGACAAACAAGTCCACTTCCTCAAAAGCTCACAGTCTCTTACACAGTGACTCTTTCAAAATATGTCTGGAAAAGAAAGAAAGACAAAAAAACTCTGACCCTTTCACCCCACAAAACACAGAAGCGGAACAAAGTCAGGCTTCACTGTTTTGACAGCATGGCACTTACTGCTCATGCTGTTGAACTGACACCGACAGTGTTAGTTTAAGTCAAGCCGGACAAGAATAAACAATGTAAGGGTCAGCACTAAGTGGGGGATGTAAAGGCGCATAATATGTATTTTGAATTTTTACATTATGATAAAGCATATTTTTGATAAAGAGGTAAAAAAAGAAATACCAAATACCATTTTGCTTATATTTTGTGGTCAACATTCAGTTATGCACAAGTCAAAAGATTAAGTGGAAGTATAATGAACATGAAGAAGTAACTACTTTCCTAAGAGAAATAAATGTAACCATGGGGTATGTGGTCTGGCACGGGACACACATTATAACAGTGTGTCCCGTCCCAGACCACACAGTCTGTTTGGAAAAGAATTGACCTGCTTTATTCTGTTAACTTCTGTGAGGTTTCACACCAGTGAACAGAATAAAGCAGGTCAATTCTTTTCCAAACAGACCACATCCTTTTGACAGTATGGTGCATTCCAGATCTTAAAATGTATGTCTCACTTTGCCAGTAAACTGCATTGATTTACATCATTTCTCTTCATATAGGATAACAGCTAATGACCTCAAATCATGCATCATTCTTCATTAAGCAGATAGAGCCACCATCAGCTTATCTGCCAGTTATAACACATGCAAAAGAACCATGGTATGTTCATCCATCACCTTTGCCATGTCATGTTTTAGATGTGCAAGTGTTTGCACAGAGTGGTTGCCAAGCTAGTCTCCTCTACCCACTCACAAAATAAGATAAACTTAATATCTGTTGTCTGGCAACCTTTGGATTTCCTGACTACACAAGTGTTAATGCTTAATAAAGAGAAACAACAGTGCCACATTAGGAATTTTGCTCTGTGTACGAGAAGGTAGGACATTTTCTCTCAGATTTCCTTTCCTGACTTTCCACTGTTTTCCAAAAACATATCTGACACAATATCATAAGTCTTAAATGGTATGATATCTGGTTATACCCCTATTACTAACCAGTGATGAAAATGATGGATCATAAATAAATATGTATCATTAATAATGCACAATGTATCAGTCATGGTTTAATTTCTTACTACATAATGCATTATTTATGATGTAAACTCTAATAGGTAAACTGAATAATTCAGACTCCAAAAACCCTTTGTATGAAAACAATATACAGACCTAAATGGCATTTCTTACATTACATCATATGTTAGGCATCACAGCATTGTACATCATGGTACATATATCGTGGATTGAAATACATGCAAAGAGAGATTTTAAGTAAGTGTGAAAATTCTAAGAAAAATGATCCATTTGAACATGCTTACCTTGATTTAGATGATGATGCGTCTTTTGTTTTAATCTGTATCTAAGTGAAAATGATCACCACGTAGTCTAAGTGTGCTCGTATGTTTTTTTATGTAAAAGTGAAAATTATGTTTTGTATTGAAAGGATGAATCTGTGTATTCAGTCTTTATCCTACGGTCACTTTTTTGCACTGTCTACTCTTTTGAGTGCCTCTCTTTCTCAGTCAGGCACTGAAGTGTCTTAAGCTTCCAAAAAAATAAAAAGAGACTGTACGGAAAGGGGAGGTGACACAGACTTGTGCACGCACACATATGCACAGACAAACACACACTTTGGAAATCAGCTCTGAGGTTCTCCTTAAGACCTCCCTACAAGCTCCCTACAATGAACAATTTTCATTTTTTCTACATACAATAACAATGTATACAATGTGGATTTACATATTGCTGTCTCCAAAATTATTTTATAGTTAATTGCAATTATAGTTGTATTCAATATTTCATGAATATTGAATACTCCTGATCACTACCCTTAAAGTATGCCTAAAACTCATTACCTCTGCAGGCCCTTCTGGTTTTGAGGCCCATTCTTTCAGAATCAGCTTTTGTCTACATTCAGAACCAAAAATCTCATTCTATTCTAAAAATTTTTGGAATACCTACATTCATACAATTTTCATTCTAATCTCTATACTGAAAGACATTAATACAACAAAATGACCAAAAAGTTTTATAATGTAATAATAACAATTCACAGGGCTTTCCTGATTAAATAATAAAGCTACAAACAATCTCTTCCATAAAATGGAGTGACTCTTCCCAATAAAGCAAATGTTTTATATCTAACATCAAGTAAAAGCTAGATTTGTGTATATTTTAGTAGATAACATCTCATTTACATATCTTTACATATGCTTGCAAAGATTCATTCCAAGATCTACTGTGTTAAAAAAAACCCTATTTAGTTTGCTCTAAATATTCATTTTTTTAAATAATACATTTATACATTACATATATTGCTATATGTTTATGCTCAGAAATTGTTAATTTTAGCATAATTCCCTGCATCAACACACCAACCCTGTACCACCTAAAATTTCACCAGTGATAAAAGACTTTGCCCATGTCCCATTTAACTCATTAAAATACTTTCAAAAATACATAGTAAAACGTATCAGGATGTGGGACCGGAGCTTTGCGATGCTGTCCTGTCTATGACTGTAAGAAAGAAATAAAACACTGCCCTCAATGTTGGGTGCACTGTGACATTTTCCAAACCAACATAATTTTTTTTTTTTACAGAGCAACAATACAAGACTGTACCTACTCATGTGTTGTCTTGCTCGATAAAGGTTTGTGACACAAAGCATACGTTTATGGCCTTTTGGCCAATAACAGCATTGAGACCTCACAAAAACAGCAGAGCTGATTAAATGGCAGCTTTTTTTGCAGTGACCTTAAATGGCTAACTGATAACCCAGTCCATCATGAGCTTGTTTACTCTACACTTGAAATTACTGGGGGAAAATAAGCCGTCAACTAACAACTAGAGGGGGAGTTCTGGAAAAATGCACAGTTATACCCATCAGAACTGTGGATCATGAGCTACTCAGGCACTATACGCAACCAAAGATAGAATCCCTCGGCAGTAATTCTCCCGGGAATGCATGTATAACGTAGGTTCTCGTGAAGCTTTTGAGGCTTCATCCTGACTGCATCAGATATATAGAGCTGTGGAGCGACATCTGGTGGACAGTAGAAATCAGCCATTATCCCGAGATTTGGGATGAAGCATGAACGTTTCATTAACATATTTTCATCTTTTCAGTCCGATGTGAGAACCTTCCTGAATTACTTTCTATTACTTATTAGTTTATATACTTATATGTCACTTTTTAGCTGATGGCTGTGAGTATGCAAAGCCTCGTTGTTGTATCTGTGACCTTTGAGTCTTTGGTGCGTCATTGGTCACGTGGTAAAATCCAAACGATTCAAACTTCGACACTGTGGCTGTGTCCCACTATACCCTAATACTACAAAGTACATACTATTCACTAATCTTAATGGTAGAGTTTGGCCGATTACTGTACTAAAATATTAACATGCTACACTGTTTCATACCAACAGAAAGTAATGAAATATTGCTATGCCAATAAATGTCATACCAGCCTTCGGCTCTGAAGGCGACTTTAGAGGACACTTTTTGGTGCAAATTAACCAAAATGTTTTTTGGTTACCACGCTGCTTTAAGGCGCTTTCTCTAGCGTTGCTATCTGCCAGTGTATAGCTTTTCCTCCTTCCGTTTTGCACAGCATGGTAGGACAATAGTATCCATCAACACCATGCTGAAAAATTGACCTGTTTTAAGTAGGAACTGTGGATACTCACAACAAGGCGAACTGTGGATACTCACTGCTAGGTATTAGTATTAACTGTGCTATTGAGACCCACCCTGTATGACCCAATGCCTTCCATCACTACCCCACTCTAATAGGTCCTGAAAACATGGTGTTTTTATTTGTAGCCAGTTTACCGAAACCATTTTTCCTAATATGTGCATCAGAATTATGCTGCGTCTTAGAAAATATGCTACATTTGGGATGCTAGTCTCAGCCATCCTGTCACCTAGACGCTACACCAAAGAGAAAATAAAGCACATCTTTGTAGCTTCCATACATTTCTGCAATCTGACTTAAAAACACATGAACACACTGAACTAGGAAGGGCAACTAGGAACAGCAAATGGGATGATCCAACATGTGAATGCAGCACAATGTAAAAGGGTAAGTCTTTCCAAAACCTAATTTAGAGGTTCACCAACATTAACATTTTCAAAAGACACACATCCTTTTGAATATCTAAAACTAATGTCTAAACTGAGCTAAATTTAATGTGAATATTAATTTAAGCACATTGGTTTGATTTTCTGTTGTATTAATTTGCATTTTAATGATGAAGTAAAAAATAGGTGTTGTAACCACAAAGTGATGTTACAATTATAATAAAAAATGATTAACATCAGTTTGGTTATATGTTTATCAGTATTGTCACCTTGGGCAATTTTGACAGTAAGTCCCATGTACAAAACTACATAAAACTCTGTAGAGAGTACGTTTCATATTTGTTTTATAATATTTTGTTCATAATAATTTACTACTTAACATGATAATTAATTTTTTAAAGATATGTTAGTGACAATTTTTAAATAAATATTAAATAAGAATTGCTATGAATTATGTAAATTAAGTAAAGTGGCCCCTTATAGTCAAATGTGAACACACCACACCACACAGTGTGAACAATGTGAAATTCTTTCTCTGCATTTAACCCATTCCCCAAGTGAAGCAATGGGCAGCAACCAATTGGGCGCCCAGGGAGCAGTGTGTGGGGACGGTAAATTGCTCATGGGTACCACAGTGATGACACTAGCAGTCCTGGGATTCAAACCCACAATCTTCTGATTGGAGGGGCAAATCCCTAAAAAATAGGCAACCAGCAGCCCATACAAAAAAATATGATTATCAGATAATGATGTTATTTGTAATAATAATAATGGTTTCAGAATGTTCCCTCCCATCATGCGAATGTCTTACATGAAGTCATAGATAAATTCAGTTTGGGATTAATTCCCGATGAGGAGAGTTAACCATACTCTTAGGATTTGTTGTTAAAAACTGTGAATCAATGGTTGCAGATAACTAGGTGTAGGCTGTTATTTAGTTGGATATCTAGGTTAGCTCGCCAGTGACCAAAGTGCTGAGTTTCCATGATTTTACTGGTGGATGAATGTCCATTGGAACTGAAGGCAGAGTTTTTTACACGTCCTGCTTTGGTGACTCTCTTTGTTGAAGGGTTTTTAAGTACAAGGTTGAACACTTGTATCCAGAAGTACGTATCATGCATATGTCATACATAAAGTCAGACGTGAACTGAAGCTGGCCCATACAGGAATCAAACCGGCAACCTTGGCGTTATTAGCACCACGCTCTAACCAACTGAGCTAACCGGCCATATGCACCTGCAGCGTTCCCAGTTGGTGGGTGATCAGATTGCGCCGTTGGAGCTGCTGTAAACATTGAAAACAAATAAATAATCTTGGTGTGAATATACACACTAAACAAAACATATGCACATGATTTTAAGCAGGACATTCAGTTAGCTCGCTAGTGACCAGTGCGCTGAGTTTCCATGATTTTACTGGTGGATGAATGTCCATTGGAATTGAAGGCAGAGTTTTATACATGTCCTGCTTTAGTGACTCTCTTTGTTGAGGGGTTTTTAAATAAAAGGTTGAACACTTGTATCCAGATGAGTATAACCCCCTTGTTGATGACTTTGTAGGCTTTAAAACAAACATCACAAATGTTTGAGCTCCAAGTGATGTCCTAACTGGCGAACGTTTCCCAAAATGAAGGTTCAGAAACTGCGTGGTCTGAAACTCAAATGTACTGACAACATTAGAAATTAGAAATGCTGCTGCATTCTGGACTAAATGAAACTTATACAGGTTCTTTTTAGAGCAGCCTGACAACAAGGCGTGACAGTAAACGAGTCTGGAGCTAATAAAGGCATGAACTTTTTCTGAATCACG
>JBBPCZ010000148.1:6484901-6496583 GCA_037974445.1 Brycinus macrolepidotus | reverse complement strand
TTTTGTTCTAGTGTATGGGTGCATATATCTATATATATATATATATATATATATATATATACATATACATACGTAACATTAAAATATATATTGAATGTAACACTGGGAAAAAAGTGTATTGCGTTTACTTTAGTCAAATGTCTTCATTGGGCCCACATGAACTCATGAATTTAATGTATTACATAATAATGATTGCTCAGTACAGTAAAGGAACAGCAATAATTGTATTGGTGTAATATGGTGTAATATATTCACTTCATTTTTTAGTGTAACTATCTCATATGTGCTACTAACGTGAGTATGCCACATGTTGAAAAGCAAACAAGTAATTAGTGTACAAACTCACAGTGATCTAGCAAGATCATGAAAACAACAGAAAGTGGTTTTACTAATCCCTACCAAGCACAGTCAGTTTACTTTTAAACCCACTTTATCCCAGTTATCCACTGTGTGTACACATCAGAGGTGATATTCCGCTAGTATTGAACCAATTAACTGTAAGAGACTCAGCTCATTGAGACAGAGCAGAAGGGCAATCAAAGGAAAAAAAGAAAAAATAGAACATGAGCTGATGCTGAACTAAGTGCAAAAATGGAAAACTGATGAGCTTGGCTTCTTTGGAAGAAGATAATAGTTTAGATTTTGTTTCTGGGGGCTTGGGGCTGTGTGGGCGTGCATTTTCTGAATGAGGAGAATGAGTCAGAGAGAGAGAGAGTGTGTGTGTCATCGACATGCTATAAATGAAAACCCCTACACTAGTCTAAACATTAGTTGAGTGATAACGTTGCTTCTCACTCTGTCTGTTTACTACTTGGGATAGTGTTTGGGATAGCCATGAAATGTAAGTGCTTTGCATCTTCTATAAACTTTTTTATTATAGCATGGGATTGTGTTGCTTTGTAAGCATATACAGGTGTCAGGTGAGCAGGAAGTTGAGAGAAGATTATGGGCTTCTAATTGAGACTGTATATATTTGGAGGTATTAAGTAAAATATTATTTCTGAAGTGTCTAATTTTGAGCTTTTTCAGCTTTGAAATTTTCAGTTCAGTTATAATTTAAAAGTATGAGACCTAAGTCAAAACCAGTGGCAAAAATCCAGCCAAGCATCCAGAAACATTATTAGATTTGTCCATGTCATTTGCTGTATCTATACATAATATTGCACTGTCAACCTAATGTCAGTATGTGTTGTGGCTTTCAAACTGACTTTGAGGTCTCCATGAGAATGACTTAGGCTTTCACTGAAAAAAACTTCTGCTACTGTGTTTGGACAGAGATCTTGATCTGAATCAGCTTCATGGTCATTGACTCAGAATTGGATCATTAATGGCTTTTTGATGTTGGCACTTGGGGAAGCCTGTCTGGTGAACTTTTCCAAGCACACATTAGGAACTGGTGTTTGCTTTAAGGCAAAATCTGAGACATTCATGATTTGCTGTCTCAATTTCACTGTGATGTGGTTTTAACTGAAGTTTTAATTTCAATTGGTTGGTTGTCCCATTTCTGTCATTACAGCCTTAGAAGACCGTATAAACAGATTGTGGCCTCTTAAGCACTTCTAGGTGGTGATTAAAATAATCTTTTATGGTTTAATTCTTTACTAGAAGGAAGTGTGAAACTTCGTCAGAACTGTGCGGGTACAGTTTACACGCTGTTATCACTGCACATCACTGTTGTTTATTTCTAGTGGACTTGGATTTATCAAGCCAATCAGATCTTTCACCTAGTATCACCTAGGCTGACTTTATAACTACAAGGAAACCAAATAAAAATGAAATGGATTCATGTACAAATGTCTTAATAGGTCAAAGGCCATCTTACAAACCTTTCATACAATACCCCAGTAATCTGTAAGAAGACCTAAAGTCTGTATGTGCTGGAAATAGGGGGACTCTCTACCTGACCCTACACCCATAACAGGATGTTTGGCCTGTTTTTGACATTCTGTAGTACACTGTGAGGAGATTTTGCAGAACTGAATCAGTGATAATAGTCATAACCTAAAATGCAATTCTTTCAGCATAACCACATCCAGGAGTATTCTCCTCCTGTCACCAAATAAATAGAAAGGATCAGAGAAGTAAAAAGCAGAAAGAATATTATCAGAGGATGTTTGCTACAAATTACAGGCACTCTCAAAAAACAGTTGGGTAAAATTGGCTAAAAGTCACACAGGATAAGGTTTGTTGGAGGCTGCAAGTTCTATTATGTAAAACAGAATAAATGTATGAAATGGAAAAGGTCTGGGACTCCAGTCAGGGTTTTCTAGTATGGAACTGGAAACAATAGAGGGAGGTATTACATAAATGTAAGGGATTTTAGGAATAAATTACACTATTTTGAAAAAGTGGGATTTCCTACGCAGCTGTGTGTGAGGGGGAGAGAGAAGTAGCCAACATAGTTGCAAAGCCAAAAAGAGAAAATAACCTGTAATAAGACAGGCACTTGTGGTTTTTGCAACAGTGACCGAGGCAGCCGTTTCCTTTGCTTGTGTTTGGCGAGATTTCATCACTCCATGGCAAAGTTGAGATGGTTACAGTACATTTAAGAATGATGTCACATGGAATGGGTGTAAGATCTAAAAGACCTGACTCACTTCCTATCTTCAGAAGAGCATGTCTCATTATTAGGTCAAAGCTAGGTTAGCTTCTTCAAAAACTACAGAATCTTCAAAGCCCTCATTCAGGTTATGCACTGCTTTTTTTGGGTCATATTTAGTTTAGTCAGAAATTCCAATGAGATGATTCTTGTTTGTGTCTCATATAAAAGTGATCTCGCACCAGAGTTTCACACCTCCTTGTTACAAGAACCATTGCAGGTTGAGCAGCAGATCTGATCTTAGATCTGCTGTTGAGATGAAAGTGTCTAGGCCAATGCCTCAGTGATGACATAATCCTGTCTGCACCAGTGTTATCTTCTTAGACAGCGTTCAAGGGAGTGGAGCAGCTGCCGTGATGGTTCTCAGACATACTGGGCCGTTTGTTCAAAAGGTGCTGACTCAGAGTAGCTCCCAGGCAACTGTTGAAGTGACAGAAGCATAACTTCGGACTTTCCAAAAAGAAATCCCCTCTTTTTTTGTTTTGCTGACAGTGCTGCATGGGTCCTTCTCCTTCCTGCTCTTTTTGCTGCTATTGGTGGAGCTTCCTGTTTTATCAATGTCCCGTCCAACACCCATGAGACCGCACAAAGATGGTCTGCAGAGACAGATGGAACATCTCCTGAGACTTGTGCAGGGAGTGCTGGTAAGTTTAAAATGGGTTCACTGGGCCACATGTAATTCCGTACATCACAGGGGCTTTCCACTGATTTTGGTGTGAAACATCTGCACAAAATGATACAGTAAGTCATAGAAACCTCGAGTCTGATTGTGGCAAAAAGGGTATTTTTCCATACAAAGAATTCCATACATAGGCTTGATTTTTTCTAAAATTCTCTAGTGATAATGAAGTTCTAGTTGTCCAGTCTAGTTACACTTTCACACATGTTACATTAACTAAGCACCTGTAATCTTTTCAGAGAAACTTTGAAGATCAGCGGCCATTTGAGCATAATCTCCCTTCCCTGCCTGCTATAAATTTCAGGGCGCAAGATCTAGCAGCAGTGGAGGTAAGACATGTCTCACACATATTTAATATGTTTTACAACACATAAAATATTTCCTTATTGCATATGTCTTTCAGTATATACAATGTATGTATGGTTTATTTATTTCCGAAGGCGAATACTACTCTATCCCAACTCTCTTCGGGCCTTCACACTTTCAAGTTGCACTTTGACTGGCTGCTGCACTGGCAGAATCAGTCAGGTTTGACGTCACATGAAACCAAGGAAATCGCTAATCATATCCAGAACATTCTGGTTCAGAGACAGGTAAAAGATAACCCTGACATGCGAAACGTTTCTGCAAAATGTTAAAAGAAGATATTATGAAAATGACAAGATAGTCTGTAGTACAGCACAAGGCTAAATCATTTTTTAAACTTTGAGATATTAACTTGGAACACCATATAGCTGGTGATGTATGTGAGATGCCACATCCAATTCCAACTTTAAATAACAATAATGAAAGATTCATCTGTTTAATGGCAGTTGAAATAACAGCTGAGAAACAGGGTGTTAGGATTAAAGGGAGATACATTGACAGCAATGATAGATTACTTTTCCTTCCCAGTAAATAGGCTTAATATGGATTATGTGCCTAGGACCTAAACTGTTTGTAAATTGCCCAATCTGTGTTCTACACAAAATTACATAGTTTCATAGCAACTGTTGCCATGAAGATTCTGTCTTCAGTGTCACGCCATAACAAAAGTTTCCTACAACTGAGGTTGACTATGTTGTAGCCAAGCAAAATTTGTCCAATGACAAATTCGAACCATGATAACAAAGGTTTATCTAGCTTGATTACCAACTAGAAAAGTACATCTGGTCTGTCCAAACTGTGCTGTCCTGACTTTTCAGCATGATGTGTAAAGTAAATATTCTTCGATCATAAATACAGAATTACGTTGGATGGATTTTTTGCCAACATTCTATACATCTCATAGTCCAGCTTCATTAGAAAACAATACATTTTTATAGACTATGTATATTTAAATTAAAAATGAGTTTTCATACTTTGTTGGTAATTAATCACAATGAGATATTAATGACATTTTCCTCCACCTTTACCAAGGGTACTAATTATTATAGAGTTGACTGTATACATCAGCTGCATCGTGTGTGGCAAGTGTATCTTCTTTTAATGCCCACTGTCTCTGTTTTAGATGTCAGAGTGGCCTCACCAGAACAGGACTCTTTCTATTCCTCCTCCTACCTCTGCTTGGGAAATGGTCCAGACAAACATACTGGTCCACCGTCAGCTGCAGAGGTTTTGTGACTGGTATATTAGAGCTCTTCGAGTCCTCATCCGCCAAGCAAACAATAGAAAGCAATAGCGAATACTACCAAAGGATGCCAATCCAACTTGATCCCCAGTGACAATGCTGGATCTAGAAGAAGAAGGCATTGTGGCAAATGATTCCTGCTTGCCTTAATGAGTCTTACAGGTCATTCTGTACTAGACCATGACATTTCAGTGGCCCGAAGGAGATACTTTTTTGTTTTCAGATGCATTTTACATGTGAAAAAAAACTTATTTATGATGGTATAATATTTTTTTCTATTGAAGTCTTAAGTTATGTATTTAATATTTAAAAATATTTATTGAAGGAAATTGTGTTTACAAAATTAAGTATTTTTATACATATGGTGAATGAACGCACTTTATGTAAACTCCAGGATGTTTTTTATTAGGGCTTTTTTTTATCTGTAGTAACAAAATAAGTGAATGTGGGGGATTACTTTACTTCTAACCCTGAACATGGTTAAAGGCTGTGGTTCTTAAACCCGTCCTCCCTAGACATTCTAGGTTCTAAACATTTTGGTTCTAATCCACCTCCAAGGGTTGTTGGGAACTGGGATATAGCAAAAAGGGATATCTGGAGGGCCATGGGGACCGGTTTGAGAATCACTAAATAGGGACCAGCCATTATGTTCCGTACAAAGTTGTTATTTGCCTACAATGTAAGCAAGTCTGTGCATACTAAAACATATAAGAAGTTATTCAAAGGGACATTCTGGTATAACAGTGTCTAATACTTCAGTTGTCATGTTACTGCAGCACTCTGTAGCTCCACATTGTTTCCCTCAGAGGCTTGTCAGAATTCACCTTTTCATACATCAGTGTTCTCCTTACTACAACACCCCATGTGCATTTCCATATGTTATAGAGCCAGTGGAAATCCTTGTAATGAACTATAGGCTAACAAATACAACCAAGCTAGCATCAGAGGATGTTTTTTCCCTATAGCTAGAGGAAACTGAGGTAAGATTTGTAGATAGCCAAGTACAAAGTAGATAACTTTTCTCACAATATGGTTTAACTTATGTCCTGTGATTAGTCATTTCAAACAGATAAAAACTTACCGCAAAGTTCACCCACCATCAGGTCATCAGAAAGCTTTTTTTCCTAAACAGGAAACATACACAGATATACACAGAAAATATCCCCGAAACTTCAATGGGACCTCAGATCACTGAGCACAGTGTCTTGTCTGTTGCATCTGCATCTTAAATTCTTAAAAAAGAAAAGATGAGGTGACAATGTACTTTTTCCTTTGCCTTTCTGTTGTATAATTCACTTTGTGTCATCATGTTTATCTTTTGCTCTAATTAAGAGCAGCATTGATCAGTCTTTGTGTATTTGGACCTTAACGCAGCTTTCATTACTGCTGAACTTATTAAATTATTTCAGGTTCTTAATCTCATTTCTTATTATATGTTAATGAGTTTCAGTGCATAGGGCAGCAAAACATATATGTAGAGCTATGTTATGCACAAATTAACTGGTAAAAACGTAACTAAATAGGTGGTTATAGCTCATAATAATGTAGCTCTATTACTGTGCCAGTTGTACATTATATACCAAGGTGTAGGAGGTTGTATGAAACCAACTCAGTGCAGAGCAAGGCAATTATGTACTGTATTTTTTTATTTGCATTTTTATTTAATTAATTTTATATATTTTTCTTTTAATAAAATGTGTCAGTTTGTGTATAAACAGTTTTGTTCTCTATTGCTAATTTATGTTGCTACATGATATTACTATATCGTAGTATTACATAATTACAACAACTGAAGAAATCCTTACATGACAAGCAAAGGGATACCCTTTCCTTCAGTCTTTCCTCCTATGAAACACATGTGCGTGTTCCTTATTTTAGAACACCTGAATGCTGGTCTCAAATAAAATGATGATGAGTTCAATCCCTGGTGACCTCATATGCACCAGAGTACCAAGCAATAAAGTTGCTATAACACCTTTAATTAGAAAACATTTATACATCATAAGTCTTTTCAGTCAAACAGAACATACTTACATACAGACTTACATACAAACTTTGTTACCAGAAATGATGATTTTTTTTGTTTCTGTTTGTTGTGCACGTTCTCCTGTATGGGAACAATGGTTGTGATTACATGAAACAATGGGTGTAGTTTGCATGCAACTTCAAAAACTTGTTTACAAGACAAGGAACATGTCAGATTGCCTGACTTTTCATCTGGGGCTCTTTTGGAGCTTGTTTGAGCACCTGACACATACAGCGACTGGAATAAAATAATGACCAAAAGCAATGCATAATAGCAAAGAGTAATAGCAAAGAGTTTATCAGTTTGCAAAAAAGATCCCACATTCTGTGATTCCATTTAAAACAAGCTGAACAGCTTCCAGTGCTATAAATACAAAGAAATAAAGGACAAAATGGTTACTTTTAATAGAATCTCTGTAATTGGAGATGGCTAACAAGCTCCAACAGGCTTGAAGTTCTTTAATGAATTTCACTGTAAAACTGCAACTCACAAAGTAAAATTAAATATAGTTACTATAATTAATATAATATACTATAATTCATTATTAATATAATTTAGCATGAGGTGATTGTAAAATGTAAGTGTTTTTACTGATATTTACAGAACAAAAGAGTTCCCTTTATATATATTAAAGTAATAATAGCACAATCCTAAAGAGAGTAGAGGTTCATTTTGGTCACAGCCTCTGGCTTTATTTTAGGCTCAGCTACACCAGGGAGGATTCATGAAGTGAGAGCAGCCATGTGAAACTATTCCAGTAAATCTTAGTGATTGTATGGTTAAAGTAAACACGTGGGCATTTTTGTGATTGATGGACTATTTTTAGCCTAACTTTTTTGAGTCTGGCCAGCCAGCTTCTGGAACTTAGTGCACATTGTGCTGGAGATGGGGGAGGAGTGAAGTGGATGATGCAAGACATATGCAGAAAGGAACTGTGACACTTTCTGTTCCATTGACGTGAAATGAAATGTGGTATCTTGGTTTGCTATATACGCAATCTTTGGCCGCATGCAGCTCAGGGAGACCTCTAGCAGACTGGTTGGATGCACATAGCATAACTATATGACATGTTTTACACACTTGAAAGTTTGTAAAGGCAAAATTTGGAAAGAATATGAGGGATTTGCTGCACAAGTCTTGATAAATGTGGCTGAATTGAATAAGGGCTAAAATGAATCATACTGGATCATTACTGACTGAGACGCCTCCTTGTTTCTGAATGAATGAACAAGGTTGATGGTTTACATCATTCGTTTTTTTCTATTCTATTCACAGAGACTGTGGGAGCTACTAGTGATGGGAATTTCAGCTCTTTGCGGTGGTTCAGATCAGTGGCTCAGCCCCCCAGTCAGTTGTAACTCTTTCAGCTCCAGAATGGGTTTTTTTTTAGAAGCATTGCTATTTTTGCTTTCAGATTAACATCGTTAGCGACATTAAGACCTGTGATTGATCTACCCCTACATTTTTTGTCTTATTTTACTTTGTGTTTGTCATAAGATGGTATTTAAGTGTGAATATATCAATATACTACAGCCAGAGTAAAACACAGATTCCTGCTTGATTTGGCCCTATATCTGTCAGATCACATCAGAAGACTAAGACCCCGCCCCTCTTCCCCACAACAACTCCTAATGCCTAATTCACGTGAGTTCTAATCACATGAGTCTAATTAATAAACATAAATACCTCAGACTTCCACATTCAGATTTGCGAAGTATTGCCATGACTATCCCTGCCTACAGAGAGTTTTCTATATCCTGATATTCGATTTATCTGGTTTGAATTCCTCTGCCTGTCTTTTCTGGACTTTGATTCCTCTCACTATTTGGATGCATTTCTTGGATTCGGCTCTTTGGTATGACGATTTGGATTTGTTTACTTGATGGACTTCACTTTGGTTCTGGAACACGGCTGGTATCTGTTTTTTGTATTCTGCAGATCTACGGAATAAACATTGTTGCCTGATTTACTTCACACATGGGTCTATCTTGATCTGACCCTGACAATATCATTATTAATACTAAACTTAAGAGAGGGAGAGGCATAGGCTTATGAACTGCCCATAAATTAAATAGACAACATATTAAAAGCAAGTTGTGAGGCTGTTTAAATGGTTTTAAAAAATGTATACGTTTTCTTTTCATTCTATTTGTCAGTTTATACAGCTTTTTAGTTTTTTTTTTTTTTTTTTTTTTTTTTGTACAAATCTGTCAGGTGTGTTTGAGGTCTTCTTTCTAACTTACCTGCCATGTTCACTGTTCTAATGAGCTTTCCCTTTCCTTTACACTTTCAGGGTCTGAAGCAGGCCATCATATAATTGCACAAAATGTTTCCATGTTATATCATAACATAGGTACACATTTTCAACACATCATAACCTGTGCTCTTGCATCATTCCAGCAGCCCAAGAAATTGTCGGCAGTAGCATTCTCACTTCAGCTGTTCAGTAGGTCTTCGATCACCAAGTGGAGAAAGAAGAGAGAAAGCATTCATTCATAAATTATTGCTACAGTTAGAGATGCATCAACCATAAACCTTTCTCAGAACTATTTTTAGCCTTAGTTTTACATAAAGTTTGTAGATCATAAAGCAGAACTACTGCTGCACTGGACATCTTAGTATTTTCTTAGTATTTTCCCTGCTCAAACACACCTAATCACACCAATTGCTGATTAGTTGAGTACTTTAGGCATATGAGATTTTACAGCATGGTTTTGTACAAGTGACATACCAGCCTTCAGTCCGTGATTTAATTTATACCTGCCATATCAGCCTGCAGTCTATTATCCCCAGTAGATGGCATTATACATCTAGATTCAAACACTTGACTCCCTAAGGCAGGGGTCCCCAGTCCTAGTCTTGGACACTGCACATTTAGTCAACTCAACCCATCAGCAGCTTTATAAGGCCCTTTAGAAGATTATAATAAGTGTGTTAGAGTTGGGCGAACAGAAAAAGTTTGCAGTGCAAAGCTGCTACAGACCCAGTAGGGGGAAACACAGCTAATAAAAGATCCTTACATATCAGTTTTACTGGTGGCTATAGAGACCTGCTTACAAGAAGACATCATTAACAGCAAGAGACTTCACTGCAATGATTCAATTAAACTCAAATTTAATTATATAGCGCTTCCTACAACTGATGTCACAAAGCAGCTGTACAGAATAGAGTGCCGAGTTTCTAGTGAGGCAAGGACAAACTCCCTAAAGCTGGAGGAAGAAACCTCAGGAGGAACCAAGACTCAAAAGGAAAACTCTTCTGGTCGACACCGATAGTGGGGGAGAATGACACTGTCATAGAATTTTTTTTTCAGACTCTCCAGGCTACTACACAGGACTTACAGCTGCAGTTCAGTCGGTACAGGTTATCCCATTCAAGTAAACAGTCTCCTCCTACTTTAGAGTCTCTTTGTTGGAAGTTACAAACAGCATTTATATGTATATATATATACATATACACACACACACACACACACACACACACACACACACACATAGCACAGTTGGAGGGAGACTCTACGTCACATCCACTCTATATTTATGACGGATTTTCTAGGCCTCTTGTATTAGGAGTAACTTTGATATTAGGATAAAAGATCAATGTTCTTAGCTACTGAAGCTTCAATAATGTGATAAATCCACTACATTTACCCCACTGTCTATATTTTCATCACTGAAAGTAAGTTCTGTGGCTGTTCAGTGACATAATGCGAATCCACTGCACAATTAGGCTTTTGAGGCAACCTCACATCACCCCCCCTCCCCCATTTTCCATAAATAAGCTTCCTTGGCTGATTCAGATAAGTGTGACAGTTTCACATTACCATCAAATCATCGGTAAAATTCACAGACGATTCCTTTAATAGCTGTGTAGATTCCTTTAAAGACTGTTTGGCAGCAGTGTTCCGTGAATGTGAGCAGTAGACACTAAACATGGCAGAAGTAATTACCTACACACAAATGGAGCACAGTAAGTCTGCTGCTACTGGGGTGTAATAGATATGTCCCTCACTGGTTTGAGGGTGTTGGCATAGGTGAGGTTGGGGAGCACTGGGGGGATTTGACATGTTGAAGGCAGGAACGCTGGCAGTGCTGTGATTGGAGCTTCAGGATTAAGCTTTTAAGAGTTTTTTGGACAACATAGTCTTCCACAGCTGTTCAGTTTGTCAGTCTGACCTACACAGAAGGGCAACTGATATGTTAGATCTTCTGAAACACGGGTCATGCTTTTTTCCCCCAAAACTGAGAAACAGAAGAGATTAGATGAGGAGTGAAGAGAAAGGCCTATGGTCTTGTGAGAGAGAATAAGTAGGATCCATGGAAAAAAGAGAAAGTGAATGAATGAGGGCAAGTGTGAACCAGTTGAGCCAATTTTAGATGCTAGTGACTTCTGCTGACTTGTAGAGCCAACAAAGCAAATCAACAGCAACAGACTCCACAACAGGACTGCGCAGTGCTCCGAGGGAAGAGTTATGACCCTGTGCTCTGTTTTACTCTCTTAGCTGGAACATATTAAAAAAATGTACCAGTTGTAGTTAAAAGCTGTAATCTCCATATAGCAAATCATGATTGTGGCTAATTAGCAACAAATTGACTCTACACAACACACTGAGCCCTCATGATGAAGACTGAATATATACTGCGTTCCAAATTATTATGCAAATGATATTTTTCTCTGATTTTCCTAAATAGCTGATGCAAATGACAGTCAGCATAATTTTCAAGTCATCAACCATTAGAGTATAATTCGAATGTTACTGAACAAACCTC
>JBBPCZ010000148.1:6463555-6475280 GCA_037974445.1 Brycinus macrolepidotus | reverse complement strand
TGCCTGATGTTTAGCAGTTGATCTCTGGAGAAAGTAATGTGTTCTGAGTGACCAAACGCGCAGAAAATAAACAAAAAAAGAGAAAGTGGGAGAGAGCGCAGTACCGAGGCTGCCATCCGTGGCGCCATCTTGTAATTTCTTTTCATTCTTATATCTGTTAAAGTTCATTGGCTGTATTTGAATTTGTGTTATATAGTCTCATGTTTCACATGTTTATTTGCAAAACTAATAAAGAATTTCACTGACTTTTCAAGAATGCTGCATGGTTCAGTCATTCAGATATGAAGAAAGTCATTCAGAGCAGTCTGGTGGCTAGATTTTTTACACGTAATCCTGATAATGTAAAGTAGTGGTAAATCTGAAAAAAAGGGAAAAATGGATCCTATTTTGCTTTAATGCTCTGCATTTATCTCTCCACCATGAATGCATTTTAAAATAATATTTAGGCAAGAGCTAAAAAACTACATGAATAAATGTCTCAATGTATCAGTATAAACTTTCTGTGAATTAGCTTTTAGAGTCATTATATGTTTCAGACATCCAGTTCCTATCACCTGTAAACAATTTTGATTTGATAGGTTTGTCTAGAATTGAGCATTTCACATCAAACCTCTCTGAATTACTATGTTTACATCTCAATAATGTAATTATGCAGAACATTTGAAAGGTCCCTTTTAAGTAATTGCCCATTTTACGGGAGCTTTGGGTTTTGTTTTCTTTACTATTAGCGGGGAAACATATCAAATGTATTGTTTGTTGTAATCGACAGTGTGATACAGATATGGCAGGCAGAGATTAAGCTGAAACATGCTGGAGTATTATTTTAAGGGCTTCTCCCTTCTTCCCTTTAGGTGGGCCTAGAGGAGAGCTGTGCTCAGAGGGTGGCCTCTCAGATCAGTGGAGCTCTTTCTCACCTCCACTCCCTTGGCTTTGTCCACCGAGATGTTAAGCCAGAGAACATCTTTCTGTGTGACCATGACTGTCGGTGGGTGAAGCTTGGTGACTTTGGCATGGTGAAGGCCGTGGGCACCAGGGTGCCCTGTGTGTGGTACAGTTCCCCTTACTGTACCCCTGAAGCTGAGATAGCGAGGGAGAAGGAAGCCAAGGATTTAGGGTCTTCTTCTATGGATGAGAATGGCAATGAGAGAAAAGCTGGAACACAGAAGAAGCCAACAAAACATACATTAATCTCAGTAGAGGCCAGCACAGACAGCTGGGCACTGGGAATTCTGATCTATGCTATGTTAATGGGAAGACTACCCTGGTCAGAGAGCATTCTGGTCAATATTGCATATGAAAAATATTTTAAGTGGAGTGAGTGGGAGAGGACACTAGCCAAGGACAGTGAGCCAAATAAACTTGGAGATTTCCACCCTGTTGCCCCACAGTTCACAGCATTCACCCCACTCGCCTGTTCTCTCTTTTGGGCATTGCTGCACCCAAAGCCCAAACTACGAGCCACGCCAGGGGAGGTACCATTATACCTAGGAGGAAAATGGCTGCTGACCAGTAAAATTAGTGGGTAAAGAAGCAGGGTGGGACAGCCTAGTAGTGGAAGAGCAAAAAGCAAATTTGAGAGATGGCCCAAGAAAGACAAATAATCTCAATTTTAGACATCTTGTGTAAAGCCTTTACAGAAGAGTAGAGGCTGTTACTATTAATACTCTTGAATGAACAGAATCTCCAATGGACATATAGTGTATACATTTGGTCCACAAGTAAGTTCCTGTTTTCTATCAGTAAAACCTACTTACATCGATGCTACACTTGCCTTTAAAGTGGACTAATCTGTTCTTGTTGGAGACTGGTTAAACCGAATGCCTTCCTATATTTCTTTTCTGATGTAATCAATGTGCTGTCACTTTTTTGCACCATTATGCTATTTTCTTTTACACAGTGTAAACATTTCATGACAAATGGACCAATATAAAATGGTCCAAAATGATTTTAAAATAATAAAATCTCATGGCATCATATGTATATTAAAGTTGTGTTTTTTCCTTTTGTAAAACTACCCATAAAAATTATTTACAGTTACTCAGTCCATCTATCTGGTACAACTGATTTTAGGAGTGTTAGGGATAGGTTTAGGATTAGGTTTAAGGTTTGAAATAAAGATGACCCTAGGTTTAGGTTTAGGGTGAGATTTAACAGAATCAATAACAGATACAATAAATCTATTAACTAGATGTTCAGTTGCATTTATGTTATATTTACTTGAATGTCAGTTAAAGGGAAGATGAGCATCTACAAAGCATCTACAGTGGACTCTCAAAATAAAGTGTCATCTTAGTTACTATTTAACTAATGCAAGGTTTATGTTACAAACAGTGACAACATAGAAACATACAAATTCCTTATTTACTTATATATTATATTATTTACCTATTATTAAGCTGGTGACATAGAACATGTACTACCACCACAGCCATGACGCAAATGTATTTTTTAATATTTGAAACTATACAAATCAGCATTTATCACATATTTTCATGGTAGACATTGCAACCCCTGGCTCCTATCACCACCACTGTAAAAATATCTGAGCTGGTACTTTTCTTTACAATGAATAATCACATTTACACCTCAGTGGCTAAATTATACAGAAATTTTAAACATTAGTGGAATTGCCCTTTAAAGGTAGTTGCTGTTCCATCATAAAGGCCTAAAAGCTGCTTTCAGACACTAGCAATTTCAAAAATATGGTCTAGTGAGGAACTCCTCAACCTTGATGTGACACTGCTTTAAAATGTGTCATGTGATCAAAATGAAAATGTGTGCATTTGTCATATGGTTTGTGAATTTCAGAATCTTGTGGTACTCTATATGTTCTGTAGCTTCGGACTAAAAGGCCAGAATGATTTCACAGGTGCATCCAAATGACTCGGTCACCATACCTATATTTAAAACTCATGCAATTTTCTGCTCTTTTAAACACTGGAATTCAGCAAAATGGCCATATTACTGGGCTCACTTCCTTATTTTTTATGTCTGTTGTGTAAACATAAAAACAAACACGTCTCTGATTTCACTGACATGCACACAGACACACGCATATAGTGACATGATGTTCAGGCCCCAGTGAGCTGTCTCAGATTTAAAAATAAACCTGCACACCATTTATTATACAGCTGCACCCATCATCACCCACTCTCCTTCTCTCTCTTCCACACACACATACACACAGACATGCGAACACATTTAAACTCATTGGCATTTGGCACTTTTGACTTTGGCATGCTACAACATAAAATGGTCATGTAAAACATGACAATTACTTACTTAATGTTAAAACAAGTTTTCCTGCCTCAATTTCAGTCTCATGACAAATGATTCACAATAAATTATGATGTTTAAGTTATCGAACCGAGTATAAATGTGGTCACCATGCAGGGTTTAACTCCTGTTGCTCAGTAGACTGCATGATGCATTGTCATTCATATAGCATATACACAAGCTGCAAAAAAATATAAAAATAAGTGAACTGGCAACAGGGTCTTGGGTGCTCAAGGCTCATGAATGTGGATGAGGAGCGAAGGCTACCCCTTCTGGTCTGATCCCACTGCTGTAGCACAAATTGCTGAAACATTTAGTGCTGGCTGTGACAGAAAGGTGTCAGAACACATAGAGATTCACAACTAGTGGTGTAGTGCGCTGTGTAGCCGCAGGCGGGTCAGATTGCCCATTCTGACCCCTGTCTACCTCTTTACATCATGGACAGCTGAGTATTTGTGCATTGCTTACCATTGCTTACTATGGTAAGAAGGCAAGCTGGCTGAGGCAGTGTGATGCTCTGGGCAATGTTCTGCTGGGACATTCATGTTGACGTTTCTTTGATATGCATCACCTTCCTAAACATTGATGCAGACCAAGTACACTCTTTTCCTAGCAATGGTATTCTCTAATGGTAGTGACCTCTCTCAGCAGGATCACACTGAAAAAAAATGTTGAGGAATGGTTTGAGGAACTTGAGTTCATGGACTCTAAATTCAACAGATCTCAATCCAGTTGAGCATCTGTGAGATGTGATGGACAAAGTAGTCTGATCAATAGAGGCCCCACCTCAAAACTTACAGTCTCAAAGAATCAGCTGCTTACTCCTTCAATGGTCTTGTGTAATCCATGCCTTGATGGTTCAGAGCTGTTTCGGTGCCACATGGGGGACCTACACAATATTAGGCACATGGTTTTAATGTTATGGCTAACCAGTGTATATTCCAAGGTACTAATACTAGCCAGAGGAGGGGAGCAACCAGCTGGACAAACATATTTGGAAAATTCCAGCTATTCCAGCTATGCAAAATGAACCTAAATTCAGTGATAAATCAGTATGGCAAGTCAGCAAAAACACAAAAATCCTAAAAATTTGGAAAGCACTGGACAAAATAACACATAACAGTGCAGCTAAATGAAGAGATCAAGAGAGAGGCCAAAACTGAAAGGTTCTGTCTTGTTGGAAGAAGTAATTAATTATCCAACTCATTAAGAGCAGACGGTTTAATTAGCAGTGGATATATCATTGCTGAGGTTATTCTAGTTTCCGCAGCCATATGACCTTTCATTTGATACACCTCTTGAAAGTATGAGTGTGTGGAGGGATGTTTGCATAAGTGTGCAATGAACTACATTAGCACACGGTGTACTCATCTGTGCGTGCTCATGCTTTAAAGAGAAATAGAGAAAGAGAGAGAGAGATAAAATAAGAGACAGTAATGCATCCTGTTGTTACAGCATTCTGCCACAGTGTGGAACTCCAGATTCATCCTTTTAAAGGACAAAATAGAGCTCAGCATATTTTACCAAAAGAATAGTTACATGATCCAGTTTATCATCTGTTACAGGACTAACTCTCATGAAACATAATTATTCAGCAAGTCGCTTGAGTGCACTAATATGGTGGTGGTGGTGTTGACCAAGACTTGACATCAAAAAGACCTCCTGTGATTGATCCAACAGGTTGAAGGGGCAGTGGAAGGTCCTGGAGCAGGTGTGTCTTAAAGAGGTGCGGGATATGGTTAGGGATATGTAGGATCAAGACATGCCAACAAGTGTTTCCTGGTAACTTGAATTTAAACTTAAAACAGCCCAAGAATATTTTACTTGAGTTCACCCAGTGGTTTTAGTGTACCATTTTTTGCTTTTCAGTACAATTTTTCCTTGAGCCCTAAAACTGAAACCTAAAGATGGCCAACCACCCAGACCCATCATTATTATGCTTTGCTAGGCAAAAAGACCTGCAGTACTGGGGAATGCACTGAGGCTTTACCCTGACCTTAGTTCAAGCCTCTGCAAGAAATCAAGACAGCCCTGTATCAGAAAGCAGTCCAATTCAGACTACTTTACCCCGCACGCCTGTGAGTGTCTTACAGAGAAGAGACGTTCAAGATGTCATCAGATGCAGAAGCATTCTACTCCCAGCAGGTGAAGGGGAATGTCACTTCTGATTTTAAAGACTGACTGAAACACACTGACCATTTGCTAACATTAGGTAAAGTTGTATGGGTTACGGTTAACTCACTGAAAGTGTCGATTAACTAGTTGCCTACCTTAAACTTTCATCAAGCAAGCATTTTAATTGAGTTATTTATGACTGCTCATTTGCATTCGTACCTAAACCTGTATTATCTGCGGGTTGGGGATTTGAGTTTATTAGTTCTGTTAAGGTAGTTCTCTGAAGCAGAATGTAGGAAAAGAAAAGTGAATGGAAGTGTTCAATGGAGGGACAAATTCTGCCTGTTGCCTGTTGTTATTAGTAAGGTAGAGAAATGTGGAATGTTTTGGGAATACTGTGGTTAATGACTAAACCTCCATTTTTTATTCTATTTGTAAACTTCTGGGAACTTAACATACTTTGTCCTGTCAGAAAATTTCATTTGGTAAACATGAATTAAATGAGTCATGAAAACTACAGCTATGTCAGTTTGAACAGTCCAATAAAGAGGTCTAAAATATTTGCTTTTCCTAAAGCTTTGAAGGCTGTCTTCAAGAAATGCACCAGCGCAATTCAGACAGTCTAAGACTAAAGAGACAGTGGGTTGGGCAAATTTTTCACTCCAGTTTCAAGGCTAAGGCAAGAGAAACAGCAATAATGATAAATAAAAAATACAATTTACTCCCTCCAACATCATATCTGACTCACAAGGTGGTTATGTTCTAGTTTCTGGGCAACCTTTAAGTACTCTGGTTTTACTAATGAATGTCTGTGCTCCTAACTGGGATGATGTGTTATTTGTGCAGGGGTTTGTTTGCAGGTGATTAGATTAAAATTTTTATTTCCTTAATTTGTGAGGAGATTTTCACTGTGTTATGGACACAGTCTTAGATCGGTCCAGTCCTAATGCACATGCTCTCTCTAAAATGCTCAGAATTTTTTAATGATGCAACATGTCTAGACCCCTGGCGCTATTTGAATTTTCATAGGATTTTTTTTTCCTTTTTTTCCAGCTTGCACCATTCTTATTCAAGAATTCATTATTTCTTTATTGAAACTTCCTGGCTCTTTGGAAAAGGTAGAATATTCTGCCCTTGTAGTATCGAACCATGTTCCTATACTTTTGGCTTTTTCTTTTACCCATAATTACTACTCACCCTCAGTGGCACTTTAATACCACACTATTGTCAGGTGAAACTTTCTGCAATTCAGTCTCTGTAGCCATTAGTAATTTTTTAGAATTTAATCAGACAGTCTCTGCTTCTACATTCTTGCTATGGGAGTAATACTATTATACTCATCTCACCTTAATAGAGAAAGAAAGAGAAAACAACAACTGATTGACTCAGCCATCAATGACTCCATGGTAAAGACAGTACAGAACACCAGGTTTTTGGGAGTGCACCACCAACTTCACCTCCCTCACCAAAAAGGCACGGCAACGTCTTCACTTTTTAAGATGACTGAAACGGACAATCCTCTCTCCCCCTCCATAGAGAGCATCCTAACCAGCTGCATCACTGCTTGGTACAGCAATGCCAACGCTGCAGACTGAAAGAGCCTGCAATGGATTGTTGAAACAGCTAGAAACATCATCGAAGCATCTCTCCCCTCACTGCAGGACATCTTGCACAAGCGCTACATCAGGAAGGCCTCCTGCATTGTGTGCGATTCCTCACACCAATAACACAAATTCACTGTCCCCATCTGGCAGACAGTATTGCAGCATTAAAGCCCAATCGGCCAGACTTTGTGAAAGATTTTTCCCACAAGCCATCAGACTCATCAACATACTGCCTGTCCCCCAACTCGTCCACACACACACCTGAACTGTTAACTGATTCAACTTTCCACCTTCTTTTATGATGCACATGCAGCTACATGCACAAAACACATCCATGTTACATTTGTACTTAAATATTATCTGAGTTATTGTATTTTCATAGATTTACTGCATATTTATATTGAACTGCTGCTGATCATTTGCACATATAACGCAAACAGTTAAATTACAGTATTCTGTTTGCTTTCCACCTGGCTGCTGATGCAACATCTGCACAATTTTTGGATGTTAAAAATTATCCTTGGACTAAATTGCACATTTTTATTTCTAGTTTCAAGCTTATATTTATAGTTCACTTATATATGAGTATTGTATGTGCCGTTTTGCACACTGTAAATTCTGGAGCCGCACAGTCTCAACTCACTGTATACGTGTATATAGCTGAGATGACAAAGTTTACTTTGACTTTGACATGCCACAGGATTCTGATCAAAACTTGAATGTGCTCGAGACACAGGATTCCAGTTGAGGTTAAATGTGCTTGAAACATGGGATTCCAAAATGTGCTTGACCTATGAGATTTTGATCAAAATTAAATGCGCTTGAGAGAGATTCAGATCGAAGCTAGAACCAAGGGATTTTGATAAATGTCAAATATGCTTGACCTAGCAGATTCTGATCAATGTTGAATATGCTTGAGTAAGATTCTAATCGAGGTTAAATGTGCTCGATCCATGGGATACTGATACTGATCACATTTCAGGATGCACATGATGCCACAGATAAATAAAAAACAAAGACCAAAATTCATGAACTGCTATTTAAAATAGTATTCACTGCAATTTGTAACATCCCGCCTTGTTTTGCCATTTCCTGCCTTTCACCAGTGGCATGCGGCTTTTGTTTTGGTTTCCAGCTCCGCCCCTGTCCTGCCCTCCTGATCAGTGTGTTCACCTGTGTGTCTCTAACTCTTACTGTTCCCCTTCATTGCCCTTTATAAATACTGCTGTGTCTTTGTTCACTTTGTTGGTTCACCATGACACTCCTTGTGATGTTCCCTGCCGTATGTACCCCAGTGATTCTCTCTGTTGCCTTCTTTTGTTTTCAGTGTTTGTTTCTTTTTGGTGTCTACCACTTTGTTAATAAAGGTCCTCGTCTCACGTCCATAGACTCTACTCCTCCCTAACCCATGTCACACAATTAAGATGGACAGGTGACTTTCTCTAGCAACAAAGAGTTTTGTTACAGTAAAAGTACACCACATGACTGATCACTTTAACATGAAAACATGAATCTAGGAAAAGTTTTTAGTTAATCAGTTTTTTTAGTCTGTATTTAGCGCTGAGGGAAGTTTTGTGCTCATGGACAGGGAGCATGCTTTTATTTCAGAATAAATAATCTCTCGGCTGGGTGTTATCATCTCCCATTGGTTATCAGGGACAAAGAAGCTATTGCAAATTACATCTTACATTTTACATCTCAATTATAACTGCAGTCGTAACTGTAAAGCATATATTCTTCCATTCTCTGTACACCTTGAGTTGATCTCTGTAAGTATAAGTTTCTCAAAATAGACAGGAAACTTCATTCAAAACTCAGATCTCAGAACAGGAACGTACACCTAAGTACACAGAGTTCAAGAATTATCATTGACCTGTCTGTTGTTCAGTGCAATAAATCAAAACAAAGATAATGAAATAATACAAATATCAATAAAATGTTTATGAGCACTATGAGTAGGTTATTTTCACAAATTAAATTTACAAATCTACTAATCTACTAATCACTTTGTCTGATGTTACTTGTGCTGAATGTTACTGGCTATCTGCCAACATTAACAAGTTAGTGTATCTCGCTAGCTAACCATGCACTAGGTTGCAAGTTACTATGGTAGCTCTAATACATTCACAATCCCTTTTGTAGCTAAGGTACTATTGTGCCCTCACCTATTGCTAATTGCCTATTTCACTAATAGTGGAAAAAATGTATAATTTATAATTTATAAGTACTACCTAACTAGAGGCAATAGAGCTAACTGAAGATAATGAAAATCTGGGGAAAATCTGATGCCATGTATCATTTTAAATTTACACTTTAAAATAGCACAAACACCCTCAACGTAAAACACATCATAAAAATGTCTTCCAGAAATATTGGTAGTCTTGGTAGGGATGAGTTTAAAAAACAAAACTAAAAGTTAAGCTGTCAGTAAAAGATACAATAATTCCAAGAAAACTTCTTTTCAGTTAACACAAATGTTGTCAAAAGCACATCTGTAACTATTACTGACAACCCTGCATTTAGTATAGTGCACTCTGTTGCACATACAAAAAATAAAATTGATTGGCATTTTATAAATGGGAATGCACTTATTCAAATAATAAATATAATCAAAAATAAAATGCAACAATTTAAATATATTAATAGACTTATCTTAAATACTTTCTTACTTTATAACTTTACCCACATGACAGCTGAACTGAGCCTGCATTTTTGCATCACTTTATAGCTGTGGGACCACCAATGACACATCTCACTATTTTTAAAATAAAGTTGGCAGTGCCTGAGGTCACTCTGGCATGAGGCCCTGAGATGTTCAGTGTGTGTCAGTGATTGAATATGGAAGTGCCTGTGCACCAGCAGTGGTGCAATAAATGTTACTGTAACAAGTCTTGCGTTAAGGCAAATTATTAAACTCCATTATAAAACAAGATTTTTAAGACGCAGTAGTGTTTTTAATTTATCAAAAAATATTAAGATGTCGTAAAAGGCCATCTGAAATCATAACCAGCCAATGTACAGTGGTATGAAAAAGTTTGGGCACCCCTCTGAGGTTGCATGATAATTTGCTCTGTCTTCATAAGAGAAGATCACAGCAATATACCATTTTGTTTTCTAGAGAAATGTAGACAAGGGGATGTTTTTCAGACCAAAATTCTCAGTGTAGCATCATTGAGTTGTATGAAATAAAATAAAATGTTAAAAAATGGGATGCGCCAAAGTTTTGGAACCCTTTTGATTGCATTCATTTGGAGACCTGCAGTCATCTAATGCTGACAGGTAGCAGCACAAAATTGCTTTGATTAGCTCATTAGACCTTAAACTACAAAGACAGGTGCAACCAATCATGAAAAACGTTATGTAACATAGGTAATTGCTAGCTGTGCTTGTCCTTGGTTCTCTCTTAGAGCGTGGCAACAGGGGAACCTCTAAAGAACTCTTTACTGACCTAAAAACAAAGATAATTCATCAATATGAATTAGGAGAAGGGTACAAAAAATTGTCACAAAGGTTTTGACTGTTCTTCTCCACAGTCAGAAATGTAGTTCAGAAATGGAAGGCCACAGGAACAGTCCTTGTGAAGGAAAGATGTGGTAGGCCGAGAAAAATATCTGCAAGGCACAGGCGAAGGCTGGTTAGAATGGTCACAGACAAACCACAGACCACCTCCAGGGAGCCACAAGAACATCTGGCTGCTGATGGTGTCATTGTACATCGTTCCACAATCCAGCGCACTTTGCACCAGGAAAAGCTTGTTGGAAGGGTGATGCACAAAAAGCCTTTTCTGAGCACTCACCACAAGAAGAGTCACGTGAGGTATGCATCTGGACAAGCCAGAATCATTTTGGGAAAAAATACTGTGGACAGATGAGACTAAGATAGAGTTATTTGGTCACAACCAGAGGCACTATGCATGGCGAAAAAAACACACAGCATTCCTGGAGAAGAACTTGCTGCCTACTGTAAAATTCGGTGGAGGGTCCATCATGTTATGGGGCTATGTGGCTGGCACAGGTACTGGAAACCTTGTTAAAGTTGAGGGCCGCATGAATTCTTCCCAGTATCAGCAGATTCTTGACAAGAATGTTCAAAAGTCAGTCACAAAGTTGAAGCTACGCCGGGGTTGAATGTTTCAGCACGACAATGATCCAAAGCACCATTCAAAATCTACCAGGGAATTCATGCAGAGGCACAAATACAGTGTTCTAGAATGGGCATCCCAGTTCCCAGATCTGAACATCATTGAAAATGTACGGATTGATTTGACGCAGGCTGTCCACGCTCAGAAGCCATCAATCCTGACTGAACTGGAGGCATTTTGTATGGAAGAATGGTCCAAAATACCATTCTTAATAAAAAGAAATAAAAAATTATTTTAAACTTTAACTCAAGCCTCCACTTTGCGTGTGTTTTGTGTTTGGATTTCACCAAACATTATCGGAATTCATACACAGCAGTAGATACTGTGGGTATAGAAAAGAATCACCCCTTTCAAAATACGCACATTTTGATGCTTTGGAGCCTGAAATGTGGACACGCAAAAAAAGAATTTTTCCAGCTGTATTTATTCAATGCCACTTATAACAACCGAGTGAAAGATACAGCTCTGGAAAAAATGGGAGAGCACTGCAATTTATTTTTAAATCAGCTTCACTATGAGTATGACAACCATTCCATGCCAGTGTCTGTTAAATTCCTACACAAGCACCTCATTCTGCTTTATGAGGTAC
>JBBPCZ010000148.1:6439584-6460589 GCA_037974445.1 Brycinus macrolepidotus | reverse complement strand
TATATATATGTGTGTGTGTGTGTGTGTATGCATAAGATTGTAGTTTTGCGCGACTGTGCCCAGTTTTCCAGAGTTTTCCAGAGTTTCATCCGTTATATTCCTCTGCAGTACAGTTGGCACTGACTGCAGTGTTGGACTCTTGCTGCATCAGAAGAATTATGAGACTCGTCCAGATGAATGCTTTTGACTGAAACTCTAATTATTTATGGCAGATCTAGAGCTCCTCTTTAAAATACTATGAAATATAGCTTACATGACATGTTTATGGGTCTGAGACACTGAACTGAGGATTCTCCCTGCAGGTGTGAGTCACTAGACTTTCAGTCATTCTAAAGCAGAGACACATAACATAGGGAGAACCGGTACAAATTATACAATGTTGATGTTCTAAGTGAAAACAGGTACACATACCTTCACAGAGAAATCAATCTGCATGTTTTGATGCACATTTACTGTTTTTTATTTATATTTTGGGGAAAAATAAAAACATAAAGTGTGGCCTGCGAAAAAGTTAGGGAACACAATATAAACAAACAAACAAACAAACAAACAAATAAAATAATAAAATATTCTATCCATAATGTGTAAAAAATCACTTGATTGGCAGTTTTCAAACATTTGCATATGGCCATATAATCTAGGACAATACGTTTTCGATGCAAAAGCTACATTCTTATTGGTTATGCAAACATTTATTACACACAAACAGCAAAACATGCAAAAAGTTGCATCACAGTGGCTCTGATGGTGTTCTTCAGAAAAAGGCATAAGCCGTCTGTGTCATAAATCTGCCCTGTAATACATATAGATCCAGAGCACTTAGGTTAGCTGAGATTGAAAGGCTTTTAAAATTTGCTTCCAAAGAATCCTGAAGGCCGTCTTTGACCTGTGCAGGACTGCCAAGAGTTTAAAAGCCTTTTAATCTTAAGTTCTGTGTTATTGCCTTGGATGTGTTGTGTAAAGTGGGGAAGGAGCTTTTTATTTTATGCTCCAAAGATATAGAATTCTTCACATACTAATATGTACCAGACACCTTCTCCTGACAGTTTAGAAAACAACAAACAAACATAAACAAATGTTTTTTTTCACTTTAGCCTTAACAAGTTTCCTTTTTTATCTGTTATTTGTTTATTTATACCTTATAATGTAAATGTAAATGTAAATGTTAATGTAAATATTTGTTTATTTGGCTTTTGCACAGCAACAGACAAACCAAAATGTTTATAATTCTCACTTCATTTTTTTAGATTTAAACATTTATTGTCCAGATTGAATCTCCAAAGTTTCTTTAAAGTATGGAAACAACTGTTTTCAGTGGAAAGAGGTGTCACATGAAGCACAACATCCACTGAGCAAAGTGACGGCAATGACCACCAGTCGAAAACCAGATAAGATTGTTCCATTAGCAGATTAAAGGCTCACTTAATTTTGCTTTAAAGAAAAAATGCTTGTCTGTGCTTGGATGTTGTGTGTGTTGGTGGAAGTGGGAAGCTGGAGTGGGGGCTGGGCAAACATAATCCCATCAGCCCAGGGGCCTTATGAGGGTCTTTCGATTTTCACTGCAAAAGCAGTTTAACAGGTAATACGACAAGTGATTTTGCTTTTTTACAAATGTAATTGACTTATTTATTCACAATTGTTATGCTCTCAAAACGACGCTCTCCAGGCATGCCACTATACCCTGCACTGCAATAATTAACATCATAATTAGCTTCCTGACACACCACTAAGCCCCCCTGCACCATGGACCCAGGTCTTACTCCACCCCCAGTTGTTTTGTTTAAAAAAATCTTGATGAGGGTTTCAGATTTCTTAGGCTTCAGTTACAAACTGAATCTCTCTTTTATTTTCCCTGTGAAATTGAATTATTTAACAATAAAGATATTTACATGACTTTTTTATATCCCTCTTTTCCAAGGGTGCCAGTCATGCAGCTGACCTTTATATAAAAATGCTGTTTGTTCAATAAGATTATTGTATATGCATATTGTATAATGTTCTACAACGCTATATACTCTCTGAAGTCACCTGCGATATGAAAGGTACATTTTCCTTATGACTGTTTTGTTTAAGTTAAAAATAATTATCGCAAACTGGGTGAAAAAATCACGAGATCCAGTCCTATTGAGTATAAATATGCAGGAGGCCTGCGGAAACACATCATCATTCATCAGGATCTCCAGGTCCTGATGTGAATTAAAGCAGAACTGAAGAGCTGATATATTCAGTGCACTGTGTGGAACTGCAGCAGTTGCACTAAAATGTTATTACCCTGGTGGATAATAATATAGGAAGAAAGCATGTCCCTATAAGATTATGCAGATCAGGTGATTCTTTATTTTGATGGAGATTAGTGATGTGAGGCATGCAGTGGGCAATCTTTCATAAAATCAAAGACAAGTAAAAAAAAAAAACTGGTAAGGACCAGATGGACCAGGTTTTAGCACAATATTATACTCACTACCAAAATGTGGCCATGTATATGATTTTCTTCCCTTTCCCTTCATTTTCTACTTTCATTTTCATTTTGTAGCCCATTCTCAACTGAAACAGTACTTTGGAATGGTGTTTTCTATTGTGTGTCTTTGAGTGGAAGGTCATCCTGTCAGTATCTATATGGCTGATGGACTGGGGGTTAATTGACAGTTTTCTTCCCTGGCCTCAATTGCCATGCCCTCAAGCATTTTTGCTCAAGCATTGCTCGCACTTTCTTTCTTTCTTTCTTTCTTTCTTTCTTTCTTTCCTTCTTTCTTTTCTTTCTTTCATTCTTCCTTCCTTCCTTTCTTTGACACGTACCTTCATGGCAATGATATTCACTAATGGCAGCAGCCTCTTTCAGCAGGAGAATGCTCCCTGCCACACTGCAAACATTGTTCAGGAATGGTTTGAGCACGACCACAAAGACTTCGAGGTTTTGACCTTTCCTTCAAATTTTCCAGATCTCAATTTGGCATCCTTGGGATGTGCTGGACAAACAAGTCTGATCCATGGAGGCCCATCTCACAACATAAGTACTGGACTTAAAGGATCTGTTGCCAGAAACCACAGCACACCTTCAGGGGTCGTGTGGAGTACAATGTTTGAGTCCACAAAATTACTACCTGCTGGGCACGGGCACATGATGAATACATTAATTTAATTAGTTTTCCTACAATTACTGTTTGCACTGTTAGGTCCACAGATATAAACTTATAACACTTAATAAGCATGAAGAATGCACTTCAAAGTCAACCTAAAATCAAAATGCACCTTTTTACCTCTTAGTAAGCACAAATCATCTTTACATACCTTATAAATTCAGAAAAAAAAAAATCTTGTTTTCCTGCCATCTTTGATCAAAGTGTAGTGCCATTTGCCTGTGTTGGAAACATCTTCTGATTTTTGATTACTTTGTAGGTCTACCAGTGGTTGGCAAAAAAATAATATAGCCCACATCTAGCCCACACACTGTAAAATGAATAGTACGACCGTGACCCAGATCTGTACTGTAAAGCAAGTAGAACATTACAGACCAGTCAACAAAATTGTGAGACACATCTCTTTCTAGCCCAGTACGTGAATTGGCCCATGGCCCAGCTTTTCACCATATGATGTAAAGTTAACAGAACTGAACAATGAAACAAGATTGTTTTAATAGTCTGTACTGTACAAACTTGACAAATACCAGGCAGCCAGCTCCAGTCTGGCAAAGCTTCTCCAATAGTTCCTGATTCCTCTTATACCTTGTTTGAAACAGAAAACTGACTGCATGTGGAATCTGCTTCATAGAGGTAGTACTTTGCTGCCATCATCTGTTCAAGACAACGAATGACATGTTGCAGCAAGTTAGGTGTGATGAGACCACAGTTATGTATTCAAATCAGAGCACACTGAAATAAATGATACGCACATGACCACTCTCAAAAATGACAAAAATATGTATTTAATTCATGAGTTCAATTTGTAGACAAATTCGAATATATTTAGAATTGCAATGACTTTAAATCATCAATGTTCTCCTGTTGCTCCATTTGGTTCCATGGCCACAAGGGGGCCAAGTCCACAATGTATAACATTCACGCTCTTGAAGGGATGGTTTAGAATGGTTAATTCATTTTGTTCTATTTATTTATATTTTTGTGGAGTTTCTTGTGAATTACATACTTCTAAAGCAACACCATTATAGGATATAATCTACATAAGCTACAAGATACATAAGCTATAAGATACATAAGCTACAAGAATGACCTCCCATTGCTTTTTTGAGATTTAATAATGCCATGATTATATAGTGCTATTAATTCCATCTTATGGTAAAGGAAATAACTTATATACACCTTGGGTACCATGCTGGTAAATAACGGTAGATTCAATACAGCAATGACTCTGGCTGACTGGGTTTCTTTGTTTTTTGTTTTTGAATAATGAGTTAATTAGTTACACATTAACCTGAGGATGCTGAATTTAAAAAAAATAATAATAATAATGGAATTTTTTAATGGCACACACACAGTGGTAAGCAAGTGCATTTGACTTAGCTACTCTGTTAATGATGAATAATGACTATTGTTAACATTGCAGTAGCCACAGTGCCATTCTGTTCTGTTCTGTACTGGCTATGGAATTTTTAATGCTAATAGCCAGACTGATCTTAACTGGATTTTAAATTGACTTGTAAGGTCGACTCATGTTATTAAATGAGTGTTTAATTCAGTACATCCACTACTGTACCCTGCTGTGAGCCGATCATTTTAAAATCAAAATTTACCAGAAACCAAATCAGCACAAGCCAGTGGTTATTTGGAAGCGGTTATCAGTTGTTATTGCTATGGCTAAATGATTCAGTTCTTGTAGTTGTTATTCTTACAATTATCAGTCTGAGACAGTAAGAAAATGTGTCATTATTAATCTCATTTAATGCTCAGATGAGCTAACAACATAAACGTCTGGTAGGTCTTTGTAAATTCAGCCAGCCGATCTATTTAAAAGTAGTGATCCAAACAAGAACCCACTCAACTCACAGTTAACAAGAGCTCATTTTTCACTTGCTTGAGAAACTGGGACCATCACGACTCTAAAGCATCTAGTTTGCCTAATTAGCTATCTGGTCCTTTAGTTAGCTTAAATGATATGAAATGATATGCTGCAATGTTCTGCACTCAACCAGTGATGCTGTGGAAGCAAGCTAAATGTTAATATTCTTTGCTTCCTCATTACAAAGTAAATAATTCTAAAAAATAGCAGTCACCACATAAACTCATCTTTGGTATTGTAATACTCCTTGGTGACTTTATCTTCTTCTGGAAGGGTAAATATATGAATAAATTGTTGGTTTCAGTAGTACCTTAAGAGGTTCCAAAGCACCATTATGTCTTGTTGGTACCAGTTTTGAGCTCCATTGGTACCAATTTTTAGCAAAAACATAAAACAGGACTTTTTGATGCTGGACCAATGGCCAGTGCAAAAAGCACAGTTCCAGTTTTCTGCTACTGTGGGCTCTGGTGGAAGTTGAATTTGTGCAGTTTGTGCCATAGAAACACCACATAGTTAGGTGAGCTCAGTTCCACATTATTTACAGTTAAGTTTCTATTGTCAATGCAGGGGTGTTTGAAGAAGAGTAATTCAGTTCTTAGTAAAACCCCATGTCCAAAAAAGTTGGGGCACTGTGTAAAATGTAGATAAAATGCAATGATCTGCAAGTAATGCAAACCCTTATTAAAATGGAAAAGAACAAAAACAACATAGCAAATGTTGAAACTGAGTAATTTGTCTGTTTTATGGAAAATATATGCTCATTTTGAATTTGATTCCAGCTCCACGGGTCAAAAAAGTTGGGATGGGGCAACAAAAGACTGGAAAGGTAATGCCAAAACAGTAGTGGAAATAACTTTGTGGGCTCAGAACACTTCTGAAAACCTTTGTGTGTGAACACAGTTTGTCACTGTATCCACAAATGCAACTCTACAATACAAAGAAGAAACCATAAATAAACATGACCCAGAAACAGCACCACCTTCTCTGGACCTGAGCTTATTTAAGATGGACTGAGGTGAAGTGGAAAATTGTCTTGTGGTCTGATGAATCAATCCATGAAATTCTTTTCTTCCTGACAGAAGAGGAGAGGGACCATCCAGCTCATCAGTGCAAAGTCCAAAAGCCAGTGTCCATGATGGTATAGGGTGCACATGGCATGGGTAGCTTGCACATCTGGGAAGGCGTCATTAATGCTGAACAACATATAGGAAGGTTTGGAGCAGCATATGCCGGCATCCAGATGACATCTTTTTCAGGGAAGACAATCCTATTGCTTATTTCAGCAGGACAACATCATGCTGCATTATGCTTGTTTATTACAGCATGGCTCCATAGTAGAAGAGTCTAAACTGAACTGCTAAATCAGCCAATCTGTAGTCCAGATCTATCACCCAATAAACATTTGGAGCATCACGAAATGAAGACCCCGAACTGTTGAGAAGCTGAAATCCTGTATCAGCGAAGAATGGGGCATTTCACTTTCAAAATTTCAGAAATTAGTCTTCTCGGTTCCCAAAACTTTACAGAGGGCTGTTAAAAGAAGAGGTGATGCAACACAGTGGTAATCATGCCCTTTTCCCAACTTTTTTGAAACATGTTTGCATGAAATTCAAAATGAGCTTATTTTTTCCAGAAAACAATTACATTTCTTAGTTTAAACATTTGAAATGTATTCCAATTAAAAATGGGTTTACATAAATCATGACATTCTGTTTTTATTCACATTTTACACAATGTCCCAACTCTTTACAGAAACAGGGTTGTATATCTTCACTTGGTGTACCACATGGCTAGTTAACCTAGGTATAGGTGTATTTGAGCTATATCATTTAATCATTTCTGTTGTTAGGGTAAATAGATATCTTTATATTTCCAGGTAGCAGGGATGGTGACACCACTAATTTCCTTTTCAATCCAGAACCAAGAAGTACTAAGGCTAGTATCTAATTCTAGCACTAATACTATCATACACACATATTTGTTAGAAACACCTTTTACTCTTCAGCATTAAAGACTTTAATGAAATGATGGGTATTCAAGTTACTGCTTGTAGAAAAGACTCAGTATTCATGTTTTATTGGAGGATTGATTCTCAGGAAGTCTTTCAGTGTCAGAAGCATCAATATTTCAATACTGATCTGATCATCCCTACCAAGTAGATATACGCCAACTAACAAAGTTCATCTTGCATCTCTTAAGTGGATGAAATGCAGTAAATATAATCACTTGTGTATCTTTTGCTGCCTTCTGTCCATCTTCTCAACATTAGAGGGGTATATGGCCCCAGCTGGGATAGGTGGACCCAGTCTATGATTTTTAAATATATTTTTAGTATTATCCATTATTGTATCTAATAAGTGTCATCACGTAACACCTCATCCATTTTTCTTGTACTTTTCAACTCAAAGTGACACCACAAATTATTCCCTAAAATGTGATTTTGTCATTTTCTGTTTACGATCAACAAACAAGGTTTACATTTATATTTCACAAAACAAACATCAAATATTATCATCCTCAGTATTGCTGAGTCTGATTTTGAAAACAAAAAGCCAAGTGACAGCAAAGAAACCTTTATTTCATCGTTCAGTTCAGTGTTGAGTGAATGAAAAGTGTAGGTGGAAATCATTTTTCTTTTCTATAATACTACACTGCCCTGTCTCCTCTCACAGATCCTTTTTAGACCATTCTTGCAGGAAGAGGGGTACCAAGTAGCGCGATGAGAGTCCCCGGGTGTCAGTCTAGCACACAAGTCCCTTTTCTCCCCATTGACTGGGGAGTGGTCCCAGAACCTAGGAAAACCAGGAATTACTGATGCAGCAGTGGAGCCTGTTGCATCACACTGACGTGACCATGCCAGAAACATGCATCGGAAGATTTCATTTAAAGTTAATGAGCTGTCATGACAGTCTTCACTAATGTAGTGTCATGTTACCATTACCGTCAACTGATGCTATATTGTTTGAGGTCATTTCATAGCATCAGTCATAACATCAACTTTAAGGCATCTGTCATGACAACTACTGGCAATGGTAACATGACACTGTGCTGAAAGACATAATCTATCCTGAAAGCATCTGTCATGACATGTTTATGGCAAGGACATGTCAGTGTTATGTAGCAGAGTTCAAGTAAAGTGTGACTAAGCAATCTTTTCAGAGCCACTTTCCATCTCAGTACAGAAATACAGAAATTATTACATAGCATCTGCAAAGACGTAAATATATAACAGAAGTTTAGTGTAATGTACCCCATAGTGTAAGTAATTGTAACAGCTGCTCTTTGTGTGTGTGTGTGTCTGTGTGTGTGTGTAATAGTAGCAGTAGTAGTAGTAATAGCAGTAGTAGTAGTAATTGTATGATGTAGCTTTAGAATTTCCTCTTACTGTATTCTGTCTTCTGCAGGTGTGCTATCAACCCACAGCCAGGCCCCATCAGGGTTCATGTTGGCCAGACCAAGCCAATATGAGTCACCTTGACTAAAATCTTCAGCCTTTCTCCACAGAAACTTCTGAAGAATGCTCACATATATCAAAGCAACATTATTAGCACTCCTAATACACAGCATGGGCTAACTTACCACAGTGAATCTAGTCATTAATAAGCTTTCAGTAAAAGCATTTTGTCCATTATGTCCTTTTCCTATACTGTTTTATCTTGTTCCTTTACTCCTTTACCGTCCATATCTTTATTTTTCACAGTTTTGAAAGTGGCTATAAGGAAAGCACAGTCACAAACTCTGCACACTTTTAGACTGCTTCCCTACCCAAATGCAAGAATACTACATCAAATACATTAAAGAATAACTTTTTCTAAAAAGCAATGAAAGCCAGCATGAATTAATGTTTATTACACAAATGACTTTTCACTGACTGGTCTATATTTAAAAATAGCACAACTGGTCTGAGAGCAGTGTAAAACAACAACGTTAAGCAACGGGTCTTTCTCTCACCTGCTCTTCCTCAGTTTTTACAGTAGCTAGATGGCCTCCAACAGACAGGCAGCGATACTGACTGGTCAACCAGTCCTTTCGGTCTGGGACAAATAGGTAGCACTTCTGCATGAAGGGCACCCAGCCCTCTGGGCATGGCTTACACTCACGTACTGCAGAGGCACCCAGAAGGAAGGTCAGTGGGGGTCAGTGCATATATTTACCTACATCCACAGCTATAATGACTAATTGTGTGTTTGCAAGCGAAATATCTTTCGATCGCAAGGGCATGATCTGAGCCTTGGGACCCAAAAATCCATACAGTCACAAACCTTATTTTGGTGGATCCTCAGTAGTACCTTTCTAGCCCAGACATGACCATACATATCTGCCTAATGGAATTCTTCCATTAACTTTTATAAAATGTGTCTCTTTACAGAGCACTTTCATATTTGTGTTCAAAGTTCCACGTGCCACCATTTTTACATAAATTTAGTCATAAATATTTATTTATTTCATTTTTCCCAATTATTAGTGGAGTCCTACTACCTAGGACTCCCTGAATCACATGATACTATGAGCACTGGGAGGGTGAAGGCTAGCATGTGCTTCCCTTGAGTCACACGCAGGCAGCCACTGCATCTTTTTCCAACTCCCGCTAACACTGTCATTAAACAGCTCAATACGCTTAGAGGAGAGCTCTAACTGTCAGTTCTAGAAAATAACATGCTGAAAGATAAACAAGGGGGGGTTGGTGTGAAGTAATACACATTATGTATTGCTATTGTGATAAATTACATCATGTCACAGTATACATTTCCAAGCATATCAACAGGCTTCATAACAAACAGAGCATAATTAGTTGGATTTAATGCAGCGTAGTATGTTTAACCATTTGTATTAATGGTTTTTATAAACATTTGTGACCTCGTATTGTGAGCATTCCTTGAAGTATCACATTATATTTTTGTTACATCTATCATTGCATTATTCTGACATGCTGGAAAATGGGTAAACGTTCTCTTTAAGTTACAGCTATTAGTACTGTCTGCTTGTTATTTGTTCAATAAGCTCAAATATGAACATTGCTGAAATAGCAATGTAACCAGCACTAAAAGCATTACTTACAGTTAGTGCTTTTGTTGGTAGAGCAGTGTTGGTTGAGCGCTGGGTACTTGTGGAAGAGGTTAGTGTATGAATGGTTAAGTGCGTCACACTTTCCGGTTAGTTCTCTGAAATGGCCCTCCTGCTCAGCCTTCTGTGCCTTGAACATGACAGTGACCTGGACCACTGCACGAAGACAAGACTGTTTTCTTTCTTTTCTCTTGTTTTGATAAATGCATGAAATTAAATTAGTTAGTTCTTCTCAAAGCAAGTGTCTGTGAACCACCTGTTTATCTCTTTAAACCAGATAGCACTGTCTTAAAGTTAGTTCTTTGGAAGCAATCCACGAATCTACTGCTCTACTAAGTGAAGTGTTACTTTTCGCTGCACATTAACAACCATGCATTTGTAAGTCTGTAAACATGTGACAGCTTTCTCTAGTAGTCTTGGACCATATTGTACTCACAGTAGAATGCCTGTAGAAAGGAGACTACAGCTAGGAAAAAACAGATGAAAGCGAGGTAGTATGCAGCAGTCCTGTAGCACTTCAAGTTCACAGTCTGTTCATCTAGAACAGAAAACAAAACAATACATGTTATGTTTAGAGTATAGTGCTGACCATATGTGTTCTTTGCAACAGTTCAAGACAGGCTGTTTCCTGAACTTCAACCTAAATGGCCTGATGAAACGTAATTATTACTAGTAAGTGATTACCTTTGCTAGTTGGTTGTTCCTCAGTTTTGGCCTGGATGTTCTGTGCCTGATTCCCTTGATCCATTTGTTTGAAAATGCCCATAACTGTGACACAGTGTCAATGTCTGAGCTGGATCTTCACCTCTGATGCTGAAATTCAAAGACACTCTGCCAGTCTTATCAGGTTAGTCTAAGTGCATGCAAACTAGAGAATGAGAATATTTTATTACCTGAACATCATTTGCATCCTTTATAAAACAGTTATGAACATGAGGAAACCAACTATGTACTGTCATTTCACGCTGCTGGCATAGCATGTAGAACATGGTCCTTTGAATGTGCTGTAAGGTTTTTATAGAAAGACAAAACACTTTTTCCACTTCATTTCCCACTGCATTTCTTCTGAAAACATTTTATGAGAAAAAAAAGAGGAGAGGATCTGTCAAAACAGAATGATCAGAACATTTAAAGACTGACTGAAGTGTAAATTGGATACATCCAATGAAAACTTTTCATACCTGATTCAGAATCTGCCAGAAACTGCATTAATGTCTGGATAAGGACTGTCTTTAAAAGGTGCTTAACTGTATGTCCTGTACATGTACATGTTTACAAGCCCCAGCTTGGCCAGTGTCACAATGTGGGCACAAGTTAGTACGAAGTGATGTTAGTTTTGACTTCTAGTGCACAGCATTGCCGTTTTCTGACAATGGATAATCACTTGTCAACAAAGACAGTCACCACAAGATTTGAATGCGTCCAGTGTCACTTATCACCACGGTGCAGATGGACGCGCTCAGTCTTGCTCTGCATTCAAATCTCAACTACCTTCAAATTTTCAGCAGCATTTTTACATTGTTATAGTTACAACCTGAAGGTATGATTCCTCAAGTACCTTCATGCTGCTCTCCATGTATCTTTAGCTTTGCTTAACAATCCAGCTGTGTATTTTTCAAAAGAATTTGGAATGTCAAATCATTCCTTTGAGTACTTTCTGTTTCTAACAGTTAGAAGATTGTTAGAAGATACACTACTGCTTTTGTCCCTGCTCTGTCATTTTGCAATCATTTATTGCTGTCAGAGGTGGATTAGGATATTTTAGCATTTTCACTACAAATATTATATGGTCATTTGCATCCCTGTCCACCTCCTAAGGTGGTTTGAGTGACAAGATCAGAAAAGTGTTTCCAGGACGCAATGGACTCCATTCATGCCTGTCCTTAGTGCTGTCTAATAATGATCAAACCACACACGACATATGCTAGGTGTGGGGGTGGTGGCCTAGTGGGTAGAATACTTGCCTCAGGACCAAAAGATCATGGGTTCAAATCCTACCTTCAGCATACCACCACTGGGTTCCTGAGCAAGACCCTTAACCCCAAGTTGCTCCAGGGAGACTGTCCCCTGTATTTAGGGAATGGAAGTCGCTAAACTCTGTAAATGTTAACAAGACCATAGCTGGCTAGCATATAACAACAGTCTAAGGAGCTCGTCTTCATGCCTTTTTTTTTTACCCAACTTTAAAAGCCCCATTTGATTGACTGAGCAGTTCATACAGGAGCCATGGCACTGTTTAGTGACATTACAGATACAGATAACTCATTAAGTGGTTGCTGAGGGGCCATGAATTGTGATTGGTTGGTGCCTATATTACGTTTTAAAATATAGTCAAAGAAGACTAAACAAACTAACAAGATTAAAAATTCTTAAGAGAGGTACAACTTCTGAAAACACCCCACCCCTTAATTTTTCATTCAGTAAGAGCATGTGCAATTGTACTATCATTGGACCCCAGCTCCAGCTCTAAGCCCCAATCCTCATCTTTGCGATATCTGCTTATCATGCTGTGCAGCTTTGGAGTGGCTTTCATTCCTAATGTTAGTTTTCATTCACCATCACCATCCTTACAGGGTGCTTTTCTCTTGAACAGCTCAGCTTTAGTTGACTTTATTTACAAATATATAGTAGAATAAGTGTTATTTCTTTATGCAAGTTAAACAATTTAGCATACAGTATTTGGCTTACAGACACTGAACATGTGCCCAAACACATAAGTAATGAAAAATAATGGAACAATATGTACATCCACGAGAATAAAAAGACGGTTAAAGCTACAGTGGAATGGATACATACAGAAATAGACACCAAAGGCGAGATTAAGCAACACAATTGCATGCAAACCATGTTCTTCGAAATACGTCACTGTTAATTTACGTCAGTATAATAGTTCTTAAAACATTCATTAAGTCTTTTAGATAGTATGTTTAAAGTAAAATATGCAGGAAGGAAAAAAGGACACACAAGACTGTCTGATCTGCATATAGATTTGACCCTCTGATGTCAGAGACGCACTAGGGTTTTTGATAGACATCTATTGGTCTCTGTGTTATGGAGGGAGTATTTTTGCAAACCCTCATGGTAGCTGGCATGCTGATGGGCATTCTAAGCATACAGTCTCTTTATAGAAAATGGTACCCAGCCTATTGCCATGGCAACAGCAAGCCCCATACCTGGAGAGGATTGGAAATGCCATTATATGCGGTTTGACTCTCTGGGAGACACAAACGCTGAAAAGCTACTTGTTACACGGTCCATTCCGTTTACTTGAAGGACCACAGAGAGGTGATCTTTGATGAATGAATTCAAATGAAATCACATTATTCTAGAAAATTTGCACAAAAAGATACAAATCATACGTAAGAATGAAGGGATCATTTAAACATGTGCTAAGAGTGAGTTATACACTGAGCTTCCCGTGACAGCTCAAAATGTTTAACTATAGCATATGGAGAGACTGCATGGATTAAATTAAACCCATGTAACTCAGACATCAAAAAACATCAAAGTGCAACCGAGAAGCTATTTACATTGTTTACAGTGACAAATTTTTTTTTCCCCTCAGTGCAAAATTGTTCACCAAACCAGTGTGCTGGGGTGAATGAAAGGGGGGGAGATTGGGAAGGGGGAGAGTGAGAGGTAGAACAAGGGAGGGAGAGAGAGAGAGAGAGAAAGAGATTGATATAGAGAGAGGAAGAGAGACAGGAAGAGGGAGAAAGAAACAGGGGGAGAGAGAGAGAGAGAGATTGTGAGCACACATGCATGTGCTGCATTTTAAAGAGAAAGAGCAAGAGAACAAATCAGAGGGCTCCTTTAAGCTATGTTGCCATGGACACCTCCGCATTCTCATGCGGCTCTTGGCTTGCTGACATGTGCATATTCAGAGCCATTACAACAGCCCACCTACTTATAGTAGCAGTCAAATACAAATTTGTATAAAATAAACATATTCATAGGAGAAAAAAAAATACAATTTCACTCCTTTAGACCCCTTAAACAGTATGTATACCCCGCACACACACAAACTCTAATGTCTAGCTGAGAAATGCCCGTGATCAGACAAAATGATTCATGTATGAAATATGATACATGCTTTTTTTGGTCTTTCATTTTCTTGAGATATACAGTATGTGCATATAAAAAAGGACAATGTTTTTCTTTTTTTCCCCCCAACAGTCAGAGCATACATCTGAACCAAAAGGAGAGAAGCAGGTTGAAAGAGCACCTTGGGTAACAATCTATTAACAGAACTAAATGAAGTCTGCTTTTAAAAAAAATCAGTATGAAACACTTAGATCAAGTAAAGTTGAAATAGGCCTCTAAAACCTTGTTGCTGCCCCATGCTGCACAGAGCAGCATCCAGGTCTAACAAAAAATGTCAATCTTTTCCTCTTCCCATCTGACCATTACTCAAAAAAAAACGTTCTAGTTTTCTTACAATGCTCCTTCATCGAAAAATAAATAAATAAATAAATAAATAAATAAATAAATAAATAAGTAAAACAATTACAATATAACAGCATGTTATCTGTCAAGTCTTTGTGAGATTTCAGAATATCAGTGCAGTGTGTTTAATTTAAACACATCAGCTAATAAAGAGCTTGGCTAAATTCCCACGGCCTATATCGGCTCATTTAAAAGTAGCAAATCCTACAGTATTAGACTGGCTTGGATATTGCTTAAGAAGCAGCAACAGCAGCGGTAATCACAATACTTATATTCAGCTCCGTCTCCAGTCCCTTGACTGTTAAGAGTCTTTGCAAGCCTCCATTTCTGCCGTAAATAAAGGACTTACAAGGAGAGAAGCTTGTGTGTTTGTGCAGCAGAACACCGTTAGATCCAACCTGTTTGGAAGTGTTCTGTGACTCAGATGAGCTTGGACCCTCTTGGACCTTTTTAGTGACAGGGGTCAAAGGGGTATTTTGTAACCCCTCCATGGAGTTCTACAATGGGCTCACTCCACGCGATAACATCTCCAGTAAGGTGACTGGAACAAGAAGCCTGGTTGTAGATCTCCTGAGAGGTGAGAACACGTGACCACAGCTGCAGGTCTGACATCTCTCCCACAAATGATTGGGTGGCATCAAAGCGGCCACCCAAAGTGTCCTGGTATGGTTATGAAGAATATAACAAGTTGGAACATTCAATTAAAATTTGCAAGCCTAAAAGTTCATATCTCTTATAACTAGACAACTTGCATATTAGTTTTGTAGTAGTTATTTAATAATTCATAGTAGCTGCTGAATTATACATCATAAAATGGATAAGTAAATGACATGCCCTGTTTATTTCAAGGACTTAATCGATATTTGTGAACTATAAGTTCGAGATGAATGAGGAACGTAGACATCATATGTATATTTGATATATTTTGCAAATCCTATTCCCAGAATATATATTGAGTAAAGTATGACATATTTTAAAATGCTTTCATGACTCTTACCTGCTCCTGTCCCAGGATAAATACTCCTCCTGGTTTTATGGGATGCCAGGGGGATAGATTTTCCCCAGAGCCCCTTTTCACTCCATCTTGATAGGCCTCCCACACACCATCACGAGTTGACCATGTCACACACAGATGGTGCCACTTACTGTCTGTCAGAGAAAGGGGTAAAGTCACTGCCTATAAAAGGGAGAGAAGAAAGAGAGAGATCTTAATACAAACAACACAGCACTGTTTATGTAAAGTAAAGTAAAGCGGCCCCTTATAGTCACGCATGAACACACCACAGCACACAGTGTGAACTTCTTTCTCTGCATTTAACCCATTCACCAGGTGAAGCAGGGGGCTGCCACCGATGAGGGGTGCCCAGGGAGCTGTGTGTGGGGACAGTACCTTGCTCAAAGGTACCTCAGTGGTGTCACTAGCAGTCCAGGGATTCTAACCCATGATCTTCTGATCTCAGGGCGAACTCCCTAATCACTAGGCCACCAGCTAGCCCAATGGTGATTGAGAGGAATGGCTGTGGTGACTAAACTGATTCAGCAAATGAATTGATTCAGAAGACAGGTTCCTTGTGGTTGAATTGGTTGAGAAGAATAGTGGCTGTGGATTAACTAGTTAATAAAAATGGTTAAATATTTTGGAGTGCTGGATGACTGAGCGATTGACTGATTGGGAGCATAGGTCTTGCAAAGTTTAATGTTTTCGCTGATCTAAAACGATGGTTCCATTCATGATGGGATTTAACCATATTTAGCCTGAATGATGCAGACCTGTTGCCCTCCAAACTCCACAAGAACTGTGTCTTCAAGGCTGAGGCCACTTCAATCTAACCTGAAAATTATTTTAAGGATTGTACTGCTGAAAGGAGTTTATCCTAGAGCAGCGGTCCCCAGCCTTTTTTTGCGCCACAGACCAGTTTCATGTAAAACAATATTTTCACGGACCGGTATAGATGCAACTAAAAACAAAGTGCGTTTGTTTTTTACTCATTTTTGCTAGCTTGTGAGCTAAATTTTTGATGTACCGTATCACGTGACCGAGATGAGCGTTTTGTCCAAAATTAAAGATCTTTCAGACTCAGATAATCAATCAAATATTTTTATTCTGTCTTTCTGTGCGGCCTGGTACGAAATGACTCACGGACCGATACCGGTCCGCAGCCCGGTGGTTGGGGACCTCTATCCTAGAGGATCAGGGGCCACCCTTCCTGTTATTGTGGCAGGGATGAGCAAATCTGGACGACCACAGGACTGCCTGGTTCTGTTTCCTCTTCAGTGAAATACAACATTTAGATTATAAAGAACACGTTTAGCTTCGTGGAACTAGTAGAAAAAATCTTCACTGATGGTAGTGGTACAGAGGAGGTCCAAGAAACTTTGCACACTAACAGTGACAGGTTGGTGTTGGTGTTGGAGAAGAACACCAAACTGTCACTGATGGTGGTACAGAAGATCCCCAGGAAACTTTGCCCACCATCAGTGACAGGTTGATGTCCTCTTCTTTTGTTCTTGGAAACATCAGCATGGCATAAAACTGCTTACCTTCCCTCTACCCAACAGTGTTGAAAAAAAAACAGGAAGATCAAACTGAGAGTAGCCAGTCTCTGGACAAGCAAAACTGCTGAAGACTCAAAATGTATTTAAATAGATTACTGTATTCTGTCTGTGACCTTCTGAAGTTATTCATGCTGCATTATGACAATGTCAGAAACTGGAAGTCAAAACATATTCCTCTTAGTGACTATGTCCTTACTTTGTCATTCACGAGTAACTCCATTGGATTGTTTCCCCATTCGATCAAGACAAGCTCATTAGCCTGGCCAGGAACAGAATAAGAGAAAGGGGTGCCAAGACCTGGCCCTGAGCCCCCCTTCACCCACAGGCAGGCCGTTAGGGCAAAGATTTCATTGAGAAGAGTGCGCTTAATCCGGCCGTACATGTAGTTGGTGCGCATGGGAAATCCAATCTGAAAGGCATCAGGACTCTTAGGTTTCTTGTGGCTCCCTGTCAGCAAACAAGAGAATGTGAATGATTTGGTTAGGCTAGTGTATGATATTGCACAACAGCTTACAACTACTTTCCAACTGTAACACAACTGACCTGCATCAGGTGGCCTGTGATACAGATGACTCAGTACCGTGTCCAGCTTGTTGTGGGCTCCACGGACAGGTGCTCTTGACCCTGTTGGTTTGTGAGGGGTCCGAAGTTGGTTGCCATGATCATCATTGCCATGGTGGCCATCATCGTGGTGGTCATCATGATGGTCGTCATGGTGATCATCGTGATGATCATCGTGGTCATCATGGTGGTCATCATGGTGATCACCATGATGGTTGTCATGGTGATCATCATGGTGATCACCATGATGTGGACTGTGCCGATCATAGCGTGGTCCAGAATAATGATTGTACTGATGACCGTAGCGGTGGTCGTCATGGTGGTTTGCATGGTGGTTCTCATGGTGGTCATCATGATGATCTCCATGACTGTCATGATTGTCATGGTGGTCATCATGGTGGCCATGTCCGTGGTGGTTATCGTGGTGTCCATTGTCATGATGACCATCATGGTGGTGGTGGAGCTGCTCTTCCAGCACATTGATTTTGCGCTGCAGAAGGTCTCTCAGTGAACTTGAATAGGTACTAGAAGAATTCCTTGCCTACAAAAGAATGAACACAGAAAAGAAAAGTGGGTCATAGAAAGATGAGGAAAGAGGAAGATGGTTAGAAACTTTGATTTAACGTTCTAACCTTTAATTCTAACCTTTAACTAAATGATGTTTTAGACCTGCGACTGTGACATATGAGAATATATGCAGGGGTTCCTGAAAGTAGGACACTGGGATGACTCATGCATTCATACATGCATCTCTCTGAGTTCCTTATGAAAATGGAATTATCATAAATGCTCCTCAGAATTTAACAAGTCATTCAAATCTCAAACATAAATACGAGGCAAAATATTCTAGGTGGAAGCTAAAGGTAGAGCATTAAATAAAATTTCTCATATTTATTAATCATCTGTTCTCAAGGTATAAGATAGTTTGAGAACACTGTTTGTGACTGTTTATCATAATTGCATGTATGCACAGCATTCATTATGTCAATATGCAGATAATCATGATGACATTTTAAGTCAGCCCCTCCTTCACTGTCAGCCTCCTTCCTCTGATTAGTCAGAGCAAATCCGGCTTTGCTCAACGCCATAGTACACTACGATTAATGGCTCATCAAGGCAGATAAGGCTAATTGGTTGCGATGGTGGCTAGCATACCACAGAGCATAGTCACCAGTGCATAATGTGGAATCTTTCTGTTAAAAAGGCATTTCTAATAGGCTTGTTTTTTATCAAAATAATTGTTCTATTTGTAATTTTTCTGTTATATATAAGATGGTATAATATAACAACATAATAAATATTGGTTAACAAAACCCACAAATAGTTTTGTTTGGAATGGGGATCCACTATAACATGAATTGAGGATCTTATGTAATGTCAAGGTAGGTAGACATTTATGATTCTAGGGGCATTTTGTTGACTCAGCCTCTTCTCTTCTCTGGAATTCCTCCCTTTTCATTATGTATAGACTTTCAGGTGTTCACAGTGCTTTCAGGTGCTTTCCAGTGGGAGCATTATCAGATGGTAGATTGCGTGAATGTGTGAACTGATGGTTTAACAGTGTACTGCTTAGAAATCGTGGTTCTTCCGATTTATAAGGTATTTTTCAAATTTCAAATATCCAGCACCCATAAAGACTGAGGTCTTGACGTCTCATTGTGGAGGGAATCTAATGTAATGCTAGCACTTCTTTCATGTTTCTTTTGATGTCTTTCCATTTGAGCTTGTTTGTTTTCAGCATTTCGTCCAAGGTGCTCTCCTGAGGAAAGGACTCAGCTAATTAAATTAATTAAGCCAAGCAAGGTTGCCTGAAAGGAGGGGTAAATGTATTCAGTGATCCTTTGCTGGCACCGGATGCTATCACAGCATGTGCTGGAGAGCTAGGACACCGTGCATGTTGCACTTTTCTGGCGAGCTTCTCAGGTAAACTTGACAGAAGTATGTCTCCTGAGGAGCGGTTTTGCTTGATAACATCTTGAAAGTGAAACTGCCGCTCTCTTTTCACTGCATACTCTCAGTGCTTGCATTATTCTCAGTTTAATATACAGCTGTAAGGTTCCAAAGTTGTACCAACGGATGAAACATACTTTTTTACTGTTTTATGCATATAGGGAATCTTAATAAACTCATATGACATTTTGTCCTGCTGGGTCTTTCGAATGTAACCATTTTTTTTTTCAATCTTTCTGAAACCCTCACCTGCAAATTCTCCAACCTCTCTTTCAGAGTCTGCAGAGTCTTCCCTGCCTGCTCAGGAGAGAAGCCATGTTTGCCCAGATATGGTGACTTCCCTCTATGATGGTCGTTGCGTTGTCCACTGAGAGGATAATGAGGGTCAGAATGATGGTCACCATCATAGTGATGTGAGGAGAGGTGAGAACCATGATGTGATGGGCCATAGTGATCATCATCATGGTGCCCACCTGGACCCCTCCCGAAGCCTTCGCAGAGTGTCAGTTTCGCTGTCAGCTCTCGTATAGTTTCCCGCTGGTCTAGGATGGTCTCCTTCTGACGCACTAGGCTTTCCCTCAAATGAAGAATGGTAGCCTTTGCCTCATCAGACATGCCCCGGCGACTACTGCTGCTGCCAGGACTGTTGGGCAGCCCACCAACATGCTGTCCATTCCCAGGGGGGTTGCTGTGTCCATTGCCATGTCCATTGCTATGTCCATTAGTGCTGGGCCCACTAGTGACTCCACCAGGGGGAAAGCAGCTTGGGTCAGCATCTGCAGGTATGGGGGTGCAAACTAGCTTGGGGTGAGCTCCCCAGTCATATTCTAATCCTGGCACACTGCTAAGTCCCAATGAGGGCATCACTGAGAAGAGAAGAAGTGGAAAGAGGGGGAGAGGCAGAGGACAAAGTCCTCGGAGGATTCCACCCCTGCGCATGTTTTCTGAGAAAGGCAGCAGCAAAGGCAAAATGGCTTTGTCTGTGTCCTTAACCATCATCAGTCACAGCCAGAATGTGGTGCGTTCGCTTACTGACAAAAGGGCATGGAGAAGCAGCAGGTAGACAAAGAGATCCATTACAGATAACTATAAAACACTGTGTTTATCCCCAGCACATCCTTTAAGGAGCAGTCAGCCACCATTTCCACTGAAGGTTCTTCAGTCGCTCATAATTCCATCAAATGTAACACCAGAGTTCCTGCGTCCAAAATCACAATCCAGCATTGTGATCTGACAGGGCAGAGGTAGGTGTGGTTTACTTTTTTTTGCACACCCAAGGTGTGAATGGTCCTTTGGCACACCGGCTCTCCCGTGTTTGGCAATCAGAATAATCCTTCCGGATTTGCCAATCCGTGAGGCCACCAGCGCACTCCTACAGATAACACAAAAGACGCATCAGAATGAATGGGGGGGGG
>JBBPCZ010000148.1:6418466-6439484 GCA_037974445.1 Brycinus macrolepidotus | reverse complement strand
CTCTCTCTCTCTCTCTCTCTCTCTCTCTCTCTCTCTCTCTCTCTCTCTCTCTCTCTTTCTTTCTTTCTCTCTCTCTCACTCACACACATGCACAAACAGAATAAACCAATACAAACCCATTACCTTTAGGGATGCATGATCGTAATAAGCCAGTATTAGAATTGGCAGATTTTTCTGAAAACACTAAACACACAATTGATTGATTTTCAATTTATTTATGTAAGCATTTATTTATTTATTCTGGTTGATCTGTGTTGAAATGTTATGCCGTAAATGACATGAGCCAGGTGGAAGTACTCACGCAGCATTTGAATGCTTCTGCTACACCTGTACTAAAATGTCCTAATTCCGCATGAATTATTGTGCTAAACCACCAGCTGTAGATTTGACTGATGTTATTTAAAAAGGCAACTGAAGAATCCAAAATGCCGGCTCAGGTCATTAAAGAGCATAAAGTCTGATTTAAGTTGTGGCTTTGGTTAACAGAAAGACTGGAAAGGTGCTTTGCAGTGTTCATTTAGCCCACACAGTGTGAACTATGAGCACATTAAAATCAGTTTGACCTTAAAGAAATCAGCAATAAAAATTTGTGATAGACTACTTTTGATAGACTCACCTCTACTGCCCAATAGAACATTTGTCATGTAGTGTTTTTTGTATAGCAAATACTGTGGTATTCGACAGCACAACAAATAGTAAAGGTTGCAGAAAAGGTTAATCACATACAGCAGCAAATTACAGCAAGATAAAAGCATGGCATTTATTACTGTATTTTTCTGTTTAAACATATACATTCAGAACAGCATGAACTCACATTTAAGTGGTTACAGTGTGTTTATGATAAATATATACTTCCAATTTTGTCCTGTTAAAGCTGCATGTCCAATCAGAGCGATGATTTCACCATAGCTTTTCACCATGTCTGTTGATGATCCAGGACTGATGTTCATTATGGATTCTCTTAAAGCAAAGGCAAGGATTATGATCAGTTGTGCTGGTCCCAGATCATCACAGATGACTGGATAATGGTGTTTTTGATGGGAACCATGTTGAGGGCCACTGCCCAGTGGCGCCACCTAATGGCCAACGTTAGGGCAGGGAAGGGAGTGAGAGACAGCAATCGCCATGCTGAGCACATAAGACTGCAGCATTCTCTCTCTAACTCTCTCTCTCTCACTCACTCACACACACACACACACACTCACGCACGCACACACATACACACTAGTATAAGTCTATGTAATACAGAAGACCAAGGCCATAATAATGGAAGGAATGCAAATTATTTTGCATTCAAGCAGAAGTCAGTTTATTCCAAATACACCCATAAGGACATACAATCACACAGTGGAGCAGAATGTTCATCTGACTGTGTAAACTGAGCCATATCAGATTTTTTTTGCACCAGAATTGAGTCTACAAATCAAATTCACACATTATTAGATAGAAGTTGCAACATGATTGAGCAATATTTACTTGGTGGGAGTTCTCAAAGTGGAGTCAGAGTGCACTGAGGAGTCCATAACGTATAGTCAGAAGGTCCAGAGTTTTATTACTTTTTAAAATGCGATGGGACCTCGGCGGAAGACCTGAGGACTATTTTTTAGTAGCTCAGTGGATTGCTAGAAGCAAAATGCTATAGGTGATTGGAGAAAAATCTGCACACCCATCAAATAAATATGACTGCACATGCATGTCTAATGTGCCTGGCATTTGAACCCCGGTTGTACACCTTTGAAAATACACTTGTGGGTGTATAAGTGTGTTAAAGAAAATTGAGCTCACTGAAATTTTTAACCTTGATGTCCCCCAGTTGTTAAGTCATTATCGGAACTGTTACATGTTATATGACCATAACATCAAGAGACGCTGGCACATCTTTTGAATGCACATTACTTGCATTTTGCACATTGTCTTTATATAGCATCTGTAAATAGATGGTCATTAATTTTGAATTGCCTTTATGACCTTGGGCCTCCTTATCTCACGAACATTTCTGCATTTAAGTGGAAATCATAGTTTTGTGGGGTTTTTTTTGGCTTATCAAATTCTAAAGCCCAGTGGCTAATTTAATGCTTTGAGTTCATTATAGTTGGACTCATTCAGACACTATATGAGAACTATATGAGAACTGTATATCTGGTATCCTAGTTTTGCTTTGTTGATGTGTTAGGATGTTTATTAACATGACAGCCTATGGCTCAAATTAGGACCAGCCAACATCTGCTGACCTTAACTCTTGAGTGGCCTCTCGTCTGCTGCTCCTCTTTTAATGTCATTAACAGGTGGCTGTCAAAAATAGAAATGAGAAACGCACACTCCGACCCACACACACACAAACGCTGAGCCGACGCGGAGACAGCGTGTGCAAAAATGCACAAACACATTCAAGCAAGTGTGAAGTAACCACTCACTGACAGAGGCTGCAACCCAATGCACACTAGCTTAAAAAAAACCCACTACCCTTACCATGGCTGTGCCTGTAGGGGGCTGGATATGTAGTCACACACAACCTCCCCTCATACAACCCTCGACCCCCCCACCCCCTGCCACACACATTCAGCACAGGCATGCCCATTTGGCCTCCTCCCTCTTTTTTTACCCTCCCTTTTCCCCTTTCTGTCCCTCTGTCTTGTCTCTTCCAGGCACAGAGAAAAGATTTCCTCCCTCGCTCCGACTGAGCCTCTCACACCCAACAGGTTAGCAGCTTGTTTGTACCATTGTTACGGTTCATTATTGAAGCACTTGCCTGATCAGCGCTTGGCTGCCACCACTAAACGACAACAACAAGAAAAGTTTGCTTTGTCTATGTCACTTGTAGATTATGCATTAACCCTGTGATCTATGCTTTAAAGTAATCCCATCACCCACCATGGGTTCATAATATAATTATGCTTCGTACAGGTCTAGATTTGTTCTAACATTTTGCATGGCACATTTCTATTGTGTTTCCTTCTCTCGTGGCGAATAAACCAGAAATGGAATGTTAATGTAAGAATTAAGCTAAACCAGTGGTGCATGTTTTCAGCGTTTGAAAATTTCCATTTTTTGCATGCATGCAGTACAAAAGCATGTTGCATTGGTCAGTTTTTGCAAAGCATGATGGCTCGATATTTCTTCTCATTTATAATTTGTTTTTTTTTTTGTTTTGTTTTGTTTGAACTCTAGAGATTCTGCAATTGTTAACTCCTGGCCTCATCCTTTCCTCATATACTCTCCATGTGAATCTCCTTCATCGCTCCCTGTTGGTTCTTTCCAATTTCAACCCTCCTAAAATGCTCTCATGTAATAGCACAGAGCCCACACCCTTGCCTAAATTCCACATTGCCATTAAGCTAACAATGCTGGTGCTTAGATGGCTACCATTAATGCCTTCTGCCCATTCCTGTTCTAATGCTACATCATTCCACCTGTAGGTAAACCCATCCAAAGGTTGGCATATACTTTGCATCCACTCTTTAGTCCCTATCTGCGTTTGTGTAGATAGCCTTTATAGTTCTTTCTTCTTTTCACCCACGTTAGCATCTCTTCATAGCTGCCGCATCAAAGGACCCACCTTTTTTCCAATTGCCTTTCTCCTCACCCCTTCCTCCAAAATGTGGTCCACCTTCATTGTGCAAGATGAGGAGAGCAGGCCATCGGCTGCATCTGGCAGAGGTGCTGGAGCGCTGGCTACAATGATGGGTGTGCGAAGTGGAGGGGGCAAGCGGCGAGCCAGAGCATCTTCTCCTTCAGTGGAGGCCATAAGTGAGAGTCAGGAGGGGAAGATCAAGCTCGTCTTCTTTCTGGCCGCAGTGGGCATCACGCTGACTGTTCTAGGGGTGGGCACGGAATTCTGGGTGGAGCTCGCACCTTCCAAGGGTTTTTACAGCAACCAGACATGCCTTGCAGCACACTATGGCCTATGGAAAAGCTGCACCAAGACACTCTGGGTCGCCGATGTTGACCTGGAGCGGGAAAGTTGCGGGCCTCTGGATCTACCAGGAGGTGAGCTTCTGAAGATGCCACTTCTTTAAAAAAAAATCTCAGAATCTCTGTCTCAGGATGCATTCTGGCTATGTTCACATTACAAGTCTCACAACTCACATCCATTTTTTGGCCTGTATTTGAGTATGCGTAAGTGACCTACACCCACATCTGCCAAGTAACATCATGTGCTTTCTCGACGATGAAGGCATGCATGGTGCAAAAGAACACATCTATTAAAATCTAACCATTCTCATTACAATCCAGCCATGTATATGAAATGCATCCAGTCTATTTTTTGGCACTTGTAATGTGAACATTAATTCTACATTTTTCAACATCCACAAGCATTCTGATGTTGGAAAGGGACGTTAGAGTGTTCATAACAACTCATATAAACCTATGTAAAGTGTGGAAGAACATAAAAAAGAATATTTCTAAATTACAAATAGGTACAGCTCAACAGTTTGACACTTGTTTTTTGCCATAAGTGATCTGGCTTTAAGTCAACCGGAAATCAAAATGGACTTTTTTAATCTTAATAGCTCACATACCTGGCATGTTTTATCATTTAATAGACAAAACTCTTGTATTCACTTTATCTCCTACCAAAATGTCATGACTTTTGCCTGCCATGTATCGGTGGTTAAAACCACCCCCACCCATCTTAGATAGAAACACTCAGGCCATGTCCACACGTACACGGTTATTTCTGAAAACGGAGATTTTCCATTTTCGTTTTTAATAAAAATCGCGTCCACACGAGCACGTTTTCAAAAATATCTCCATCCACACGCAATCGCAAAAAACGCTGACAAAAGCACACCAAGGCAGCAGGTGGAGCATTGGTGACCAATCAGAAGCCTTGGAGGGTGACGTCATTATCAGAGACAGTGTCCGTGTTGCCTTGTCGAAAAATGCTACCTTTGACTTTATACAGTTTATAACACTGATAATAATGAGAAACAGGCAAATAATATGCATAATCAGAGAAAAATATATTTCATTTAAATGAGAAGAGCCTAGACAGATTTTAGAATCAGAAAACTTTATTGATCCTAGAGGAAATTGCTTACGTAATGACAGCTAAGACACAGACCCCAGAGTAGCGACATACACTCATATTAAAAGAGCTTTTAAGATATTAATCACCATAAACCAGTGACCAGAACGCAAGATAGCGCAGATAAACCAGCTTCCCTAACGCTAGGTAGCACAGAATCCCAAGACTGTGCAGAAGGGCACGGGTAGCACATCTCGATGGGTACCGTGTTTCGACAGAACACCGGGCTGGGTTAAAGTCACGTGGTGCGATTAATCAGCGTTAATTTTTTTTAACTCATTATTTTTTCTGTGATTAATTGATTAAAATTAACACGTTAATTCGACACCCCTAGTATAAACATGCCAAAACCTCTAACAAGGTCGAGAGCAGTAGTACTTTGTATACGTCGGGCATTGTAGATGAAAACCTAATGTAAACACGGCACATGCTGTGACGTCATATGAGTGGCGCACAGTAAGACACGAAACAGTCAGTTTTTCAAAATCTTCGTTTTTCTTGTCCACACGTAAACGCAGAAACGGAATTTTCAAAAATTGCCACTTTGGCCGGAGTTTTCAAAAACCTCCGTTTTCACTGACCCAAAACACTGTTTACGTGTGGACGAAAGGCCAAAACACATAGAAAAACCTCCGTTTTCAGAAATACCCGTGTACGTGTGGACATGGCCTCAGCTTGATCAGAAATCCTCCCTAATATTGTGTTAACTCAGAAAAACATCCTGATACAGAAGGAAAATGCATTACGATTTCCGATTCACGTTGACTTTAAGACATTATTAGCAACTGCATGGACGTCCTCTTTAACCATCTTGTGATATTCACTCTAACCATCTATTTAGGCTAGTTATGGTTCTCTCCATTAATGTAACTCTCCATAAATATTAACTCATTAATTCTAGAGTCAAACTGTACCTACTTCAAGTTCTACACCACTGGAGAGAACATAGTCCTGTTTCAGAAAACACCAGCCAAGAGTGAGTAAGCTTTCCACTACTACACCTCTCTCTCTCTCTCTCTCTCTCTTTCTCTCTCTATCTCTCTCTCTCTCCCTATTTCAGATTATAAATCTAATCTAAATTGTGAATTACTTACTTTAAATACTAAATGTCACCTGTCTGCTGAAATGTCCACTATCAGTCGTCTGCTGTCAATCAAAATGCAAATGCCAGTTGAAAGTCGGGTTTCAGCTAAGGGACAGGATGAGTTAAATTGAAAGTTGATTGAATGCAGTGAATGAAAATTCCCAAACTCAGCCTCTTTTGGGTGAATTTGACCAAAGCAATTCTTAAATAGGATTTAAAATCATTCTTCTCTGCATTTCTTGCATATAATCTAGAGGTCAGAGATCTGCTTCCATGTCCACTAACCACAGAAAACTGTATTCCCCAAAAGGCTTTTCATATTTGACACACTTTTCCAACTATAGCTGCATAAACTATACCATTACTTCAACATAATACTTTTATTTTTGCATAAATCACTCTCAAGTACATGCATTTTGACCTTCTGTTCCTCTCTGGGCAGATTTGACTGTAACGTCTGCAATGACGGCTATCGTCGGTCTTTTCCTAATGCTGATGGGAGCTATTTGCATCGTCATGGCAATAAGCAAAGGAGTGCAGTTCTTCCTAAAGCCAGCCTCAGTCTGTTTTACATTATCAGGTACAGTGATTATATTGCCACAGCTTCTTCCTTAGACTTATTATTCAGTTATTAATCTCACTATTAATTACTATGAGTTGAACTGCAATGAAACTACAATGTACAGTGAACTGAAGTGTGGGCCCACATACCAGTCCTTGCTGTTTAAGAGGTTGCAAAAACTTACACATATGATTTAAAATAGGGTCATTCGAACTTAGCTATCAGTAAACAAATGATGATGGGGAGAACTTAACTCATGTAATGAACGCCTGCAGAAACTTCTTGAACATGGATTCCCCAATCAAACATACCACTTAATGCAGCCTCCTCGTCTATAACGCCACAGTGAACAAAGCAGAGTGTTCCCTAGCAAGGCCAGAAAAATCAGGACAAGGCAAAGGCTGTGCTCAGAGCCTGTCAGCTTAATCAAGATAAACTGGATATCATGAATGTTTCTTAATGGTGAACATGCTGCTCAGTGCAACACAGCAAAAGTCTGACTCTTTTTTTTTTAATTTCATCTCAAATCAGGTATCCTAGTGTTCCTGTCACTCATCATTTTCCACCAGTCGGTTCTTTCATTTTTGGCAAGCAACCACTCGGTACCTTTGTACTATGAACTGTCATGGTCAGTGACATGTGTGGGGTGTGCAGGGGCCATACTTGTAGTCGCAGGAGCTTTATTCCTTCTTCTCGCGCTTCCATATAGTCCTTGGGAAAAGTGTCCACCTTGCAGGAACAATGACGGATCGTGACATGGAGGAAGAAGAGCTTTTTTTGTAAACTTTGTTTTGTATGGCACAGCGCCTTTGAAACAAATTCATCTTTGTAGTTTAAAGGGGTTTAGGTGTTTTGATTTAATGCTTGAGAAGCGATGAACGTTGCTTCGATGTACTCAATGCAAATAATACAGTACAGGTCAATACACTGAGAGTAAGCAATTTCTACAAAATATTTAAATCATTTTGTTATTTAACATGCATCCAGTGCATATATCTACTTCACATATACCCAGATAATGTCTTTCGACTTTGTGCTTGTAAATACGAACAAAAATGCATGTGTTCATAAATATAAGCAAAGATTTAAAAATTAAACCAACATTAGTACATTCTTACAAAGATGATGTTGGCAGTTAAGGCTTTGAGACATCTAAGAATTCGCTTTTCACAGCATTGCAGATTTTTGCTAATTTAGTTTCGGCCAGTTCCTTTTGGCAAACCATGTTCAGTTCTTCTGGATCTCTTTGTTGAGTTTCAAGGATTCAATCAGGTGACTGCCTTGCCTAATAAATGTTAACTTAAGATTAGAGATTAAATTCTCCCGGTACATTGCTACATTCACATTTCCATTACATAGCATCATCTGCATAGAAAAAGCCCCCTATTACGATGCCTTCACCAAGGGCTAGTACGTCCAAATAGGCAAACTAGGCAGTCGCCTAAGGCGGCACTTTAGGAAGCATGGCAAAATTTTTGCCATATGCAGAATTTTTTTATTAATATATATTTTTTATGTTTACATATATGCATATTTTAATATAGTTTCTGAATACATTTCTTTTGTGCTTTATTTATGCTTACTAATTTATATTTTTGGTTCATATTTGTAAGTACAAATTTAGAACATTCTGTGTGTAAATTTAAAGTGGATACATGCACTGGACACAGCACAGAACCACAGCACAGTAAATGCAGACAACGCAGCACAGATTACATTAACACTGATTTTGAGTCCCTGACTGTTGCTACTGCCAATGTAAACATGAAGCAAGGCTGTAGGACTAAGACTCGATCTTATTTGGACTGATTCTAACGTTATAAAAAAGGTTTACCACATTCAAAAACTTTCCAATGTAGGCCTAAGGTATAAATCTGTGCTTGTGCTTGCCAGGATGAGTTCAAAACAGGGTGCTTATAGGGTGTCTTGACCAGAGACTCACTAATCCTCAATCAGCTGTTAAAAATATCCTCCCAACTTCTCAAGTACCAGGGTAGGGAAGCAGACCAAAAAAGAAACAGACAGTACTGTTTAGCTCCATAGACTTGTGAAATGTATAGTTACCAGAAAATTTGATCTACTAACAGTGAAACAGTACAACTGGGATGTTGTTATGAGCAACTCTGAGGGAAAAAAAAATCAGTAGTCCAATACTTATCAAGTAAGGAATATACTGATTATACTGAGGACTGATACTGCTTTATTGGAATCAAAGTACTTCAGAGTTTTGTACCTTTGGCACAAATTATAATGACATTCTAAAGTCTTCAGCAGTCACACTAACTTTGTGAAATAAGTGGATCATCATTTTAAAGCAACAGACCTTTGAATTAATAGACCTAGAAGATACCACGGGGCCTGAGTGAACTAAACTAAAAATAAGAACCAGTAAATCTCAGTAGGCCAACACAGTCTGCCATAGGAGGATGTTTTCAAATCACTTATAAAGAGCTGTAAACCTGGATTAAACCACCTTTACAATGCAAAACGTATTAGTCATTAAGTGATGTACTGTAAACATTGCTGGATTATTCATACTGACTACATATAATACTTGCATTTGTATATAGTATTGTGGTATTATATTGTTCATGTGACAGATAAGATAATAATAATAAGCTATAAAAAGTGTATAATATATAGGGAAAATCACATATAAAAGCTTGTAGGGCAAACTGCCAGTTCATTAATTAATTCATTACTACCTAATTTACATTTTTTATTCAAAAATGTATTAAAAAAGAACTATAAAATATTCTATCATGATTACAAATATGTTGATATATAGAAATATAGTATATATTTATATCAAATTCCTCCAAATAACATCTTAGGGAGGAGAATGTAAGCTCCTCATTTCCAGATATTTCCAAATGCAAAATATATTTTGAAATGTCTTTTTCTTTTTTTTTCATTTCTTTAGTTTTGTCACAAACATAAATGTCTTATTGTACATAAAGACTTTAATAAAATGCATGTTTTTAATAATCTTCTAAGGGACTTCACAAAATGGATGGCTTATTTATTCACTGGTTGCTTACATATTTGTTCAGTGATGCCATGTAACCGTGCCGCCTATGTGTAACGCAAATGTATAAATGTATGTATTCTGATATTTCAAATGTATTTTTAGCATTGTGAAGGAACAACACACTGTGTAGATTTTTACAGTTCACAACGACCCTTCTGTATGCATGCACAGCCTCTCATATTGTGAGCACGATTAAAAAATCAATGCCAAATCTGCCGGATGCTCCTTGTTTCTTTTTCATTATTGCACAGCTACAAATACGTGCCATTTTCTGACTTGACCTTCTTCCAGATTTCTGTCTCTCCGCTTTCTCACTCATCTCATCTCCTCCCTTCCCTTGCTCCCTCCCTCTCTAAATTTAGAGCGTGGCCAATTGTGCTCTACTGGATGTATGCAACACAAACCTGGGGCTTAAGTGCAATTCCACCACCCAAGCTCTTTCTGGACACCAGTGCCACCTTGTCTGTCATTTATGCCGTTTCTTTACCCATACTAATTCAACCCCGTTCCATTCTAACCCAAACATAAATGTCCTCTTCCTGCTTGCATGTTATATATAAAGTGCTTCAGGCATTGCTTCCAATCCCATAACAACTATTCTAGATGAGCGGCGCACATGCTACTGCTGTAACCTGTACCCTTACCCCTCAAGCCACACACACACACACACACATGCGCACCCATTTGAAACTCATCCCTGTCCCACTGCCAGGGTAGGATACCTGATCTTCAGCGCACTCTGTATATATAGCAATTTAATCGTTTAAAGTGTGTGTGTGTGTAAGGAAGGATAGTGGCTATTTAGCGACACACAGACACAAGTGTGTGTGTGTGTGTGTGTGTGTGTGTGTATATATATATATATATATATATATATATGTGTGTGTGTGTGTGTGTATATATGTATTTGTACATATGTATGATACAAAAGTCACACACAAAAATTTGAACACTTTGATTTTCTGTGGGAAAATAAGTACACGTCCCCTTTTCTGCTATTGTTACTGCACAATTTCTATTTATTTGCTTATTTTTTAGATTAAATAAAATGCAACCTAAAATATAAAAGGTGCTGTAATATTTTCACAGGTCAAATTTTACATTTGATGTTTTCCCCTTATATGTTACACTCAGTAAATAAATAGTAGTTTACATTGTGCAGAAATGTGTTCTCTGTAGGAAATGTTTTTTTCTCTTAGAAAATCAACAAAGAATGCCATTTGACTGGAGGAAGCACCCATACATTTGCATAAGACTGTATATAGTTCTCTAAAGAGTTCTCTAAAGAGCCTTTAAAAATGGTCCTATATAGCCCCAAAAAAAAAACACCACACTATTGTTAAGTGACAGAATATTTTGTTTGGAACTGTATGGAAACAATTTTTGCTTACAGCGCACTTCACTACTTTCTGTGTGATACATGCACTTTTAACCAAATGTGCATCATTCTCAAAATATTTCAATTTCTAATATGTTTAATTAATGTGGAAATAATGTGCAAAGTCGAATAAAGTGCATTGAGTGCATCAGCCTTTTTCAGTGCATGAAATGAAAGTGCAATGTCCTTGAATATCTTTTTGAGCTGGTACTATGTGGTGTGTGTGTATGTGTGTGTGTGAGTGTGTGTGTGTGTGTGTGTGTGCCAGAAGAGATCAAAGGTAATTGGAAAAAGCATCTGGTTGTGACCCCAGTCTTGAAGCTATGCAATAGCTCTGTTGCAAACATCACTCTGTGTGAGCCAGCAGCGGCCCTGTAGCATCAGAGGTGAGAGGTCAGATGGTGGCACACACAGCAAATTTTGGAAACAGCACAAGAAGCACACACACACACACACACACACACTCACAGTGGCTTCTCTCCATTTAGCATGAGATGAAGTGTGGAGCGCCAGAGCATGCTCGGTCATATCCTTCCCCAGAGCAAGGCATAACCATTACATTGTTCACGCAGTAATTACAGTGTGTGTGAGAGAGAACGTGACTGTATAAGCCTCCATAGTATAAATCCCTCAGGCTTTTTTCGTGTGTGTGTTTGTGTGTGCGGTCCTGACCTCTCCAGCTCTTTATGCTCTCTAGGTCAACTCCAACACTTCACTCTTACCGATCCATTCATAAACGCCTAAATCTCCTTCATGCCTCTGAAAGCTGACCGCCTGTCTTCAGTGGATCTGGCAGATACAGGACTGTATTAATACAATGGCTTCCTCGTGATTAAGAATTCTCTTTGTACGTCCTTTGATCACATCATATAAACCCAAAATGCCAGAAGGTAAACCGTAACTAAACAGCTGAATCATTAATCATACACCAGACGTAAACCGTGCGAACAGCACGGAAATAAACTGACAAATACAAGCAGAAAATACCAACCATCAGTTACACTTCGGATAAGGATGGCACATTCAGGACTTCAAACCTGGAAGTCAAATCTTACCTGCACTCACAGGTGGGTAGAGAAGCCTGACGCCTACTTCAGAACGAAACAACAACAAAAAAAAACTTGAGTGGGAGTAAAAACACAGCAGGTGCGAAAACATGTCGAATAGTGAGATTCTTCTAGAAGTGCAGTGGAACTCCTTGGTAAATCCAGCATCTATTGGAATGGCAACTGAAGTTTATTTGGCACTATTTCTCTCTTTCTGGTCTAAAATAACCGCTAAAATTGAAAGGAGAGGTGTGAAAAGCAGTAGGAATGAGAAACCAGCTCTGAGGAAATGCTGTAAGAAGTACATAACTTTCCTTACAAATATATGAAAGTATACATAAATGTATCTCTTAAAAAGTATTCAGTAAAGTACCAGGCTGTCAGCATACACATCTCTACCTGTGCAACATAAAAACACACAATGATAGAAGGTATATCTAGCCTGCCAATAACTTCTACGCTTGCAAGGTAAAGACACTGCATGCATATGTGAATTGAGTACATTTATAGAATATATTTTGTTTTATTTGTCAAAAAATTCACATATATATATTCATATATATATATATATATATATAATATATCTAGATTTTTTTGTCTTTTCTGGTGAGGTTTTATAGGTATAAGTATTGCTCCCCGGCATGAAAGTCTTTAATTTTCACATTCTGTCCTTTCATTTCTTCCATTTTCCGAGCTAGGCTTTCTGGAAAACAGTTTCATTGTAACAATATTAAGGTTAATTAATTGAATCATCAAATATATTCATATGAAATCTAACTACTTGTACACCTACAATTACAATGAAAGGAACTGCACAGACCTAAATATTATCCATCTTTGTAAAAAAGGAGACAATTGTTAATAATAATAATAATAATAATAATAATAATAATAATAATGTCACACAATCTCACAAATGCGCACATGCTTGACACTGAATGACATCATAAAATATAGTGTCAGTATGTGCAAGAGAATCACAGTTTAAATTCATCAGTTAAGAACTGAATAAATAAATTATTAAATTAACAAATAATAACAAAAGATAGATAACCGAAATTTAGATAGCCCAAACAATAACATCTACAATAATAAAAACAATAATAAAGACTATTATATTGGAATGCAAAATAAGTAACAGGCATAACCTGATGATAAAGCACTGGAATTGAAAGAGCTTGAAGAACCTAAAGTAAGACCACCACCACACACATCAAGTATTTCAACATGAATCAGAAAAAGTGCGGATTATGACTAAAGTCACCATGTTCAAAAACAGAAATGGAGAGAAAAAAGATGACTGGCTTCTCTCTCTCCTCTCAGTGTCCTGTGAGTCATCCCTTTCTCTGCTTCTCAGTCCCTTATCTCCCTCTCTCTCTCTCTCTCTCTCTCTGTCTCTCTCTCACGCTTCCTTTTTCTATTCCCTGTTTGTCATTCACAGTTTGGATCATCCTCATCTTGACTATTTTCGTTCTTTCCTTCCCTCTTTCTCTCTCAAACCCTCAGCCACTCCCTCCCCAGTCACTTGGGTGTTGGTGTCCTGTTCAGTGTACTGGTGTTGGATTTTCTTTCCTCAACCTCTCTGGCCGATAGCATGGGTGCTTGGAGCTTTGAGGCCAGAAGAAGACAAGGCGTTGAGGTGGGGGGGCATTTCCAGTGCTGGCAAGTTGGGCTTGGAAAGTGAGGGTGACATCCCCCTCCCCTTCCTCCTCCCTCCTTTGTTGGAAAGAAGCTGTGCAGCTGGTAGAGCGTGGTGTAGTTCCCTGTGATGTCTTTACCTGGCGTGGAAATAGAGATTAGGACCGTAAACCTGTCAGAGGTGGATAATTTACGTTCAGAGAGTTAAAATCCCCGATATCTAGGGAAATCCAAGGATTTTGTGTCAACTGTCAACAACTGACGTAACCAGGAAGTTAGAACAAAATGAATACATGAACCTAAACTACCTACCTCTGAAATGTATAACTCTCAATAACTCACGTGCTGAAGGAAATGATCGAATGCATCATGAAATCTAAAATTTCTCTACGATTCAATTTGATTTGATTATTTTTTGAAAATATACTGATGTGATCAGAATAACTATTTACCCAATATTGGAATATAAACAATTAAACAATATTGGGGTTTTTTTGATCCAATATTTTGGAATTTTATGTCAGAAAACAGAAATTTTTATTTTGGATAAAAATGAGTTCTTTACGTAACTCTTTAGTCAATATTATAATCATATAAGTGGTAGCATTTATTTTGATTGGTTCCAACTTTCCAATATTTTTTCAAGCATTTCAAATTCGATGCAGTTGAAACACCACCTTCAGATTTATTTGTACGTCCCTAATGGAGGACGCCCATTGCAGCCAAGTTTATACACTCCTCACCTCACACTAATGCCTAGTGTAACCTGATCCAGTCCATCAAGGCTGTCTGAAGACGTTAATTAGCTAAAACAGATGTGGCAGATTAGGACAGGAACTAGACTCTACATCATGGTAGAGTAATAGTAATCTCTGCCCTCTTTCTCTCCCTTTTCTCTCTTCCTCGTATGCCCTTCTTCACATCCTTCATATTTGTTTGTCTTTTGCAGGTCGGATCATCCCCATCTCTCCCTCTTTCAGTCTCTCTTTCCCTAGCAAACCCTCCCCCAACCCCACCACCACCCATCACACAGGTGTTGTTCTCCTATTTAGCGTGTTAGTATTGGAGCTGTCTCCTTTCCCCAGCCTATCTAGTGTCCCCAGCCCTCTCTCCCTCTCCATGGTGGCCGTGGAGCCAGCCGTCAGTGTGGGTGCTTGGACCCCAGGGCCGGAGGAAGACGAGGCATTGAGGGGAGCGTTGGCTGATGTTGCCAGGTTGGACTTAGACAGGGAAGGCAGCGTCCCCGTCATGAGTCCTCCTCCTCCCTCCTTGGTGGGAAAGTAGTTGTGCAGCTGGTAGAGTGTGGCACGGTCCACTGTTCCATACATGGGCGGCTTGCCCTCCCTGCCCAGAGTGTACATGGAGATGTCCCCAACTCCCCCTCCACCTCCCCCACCTCCCGAGTGCGTATGTGGGTTGGGCAGCGTGGCCACAGAGAAGGGCGGGGGTCCGGCAGCCAGCGGCGGACCAAAGTTCTTGGCGGCAAGGCCGGAGGGCGACTGGTCCCGGGAGCGCGGTGGCTCAGCAGTGGAGCGTGAGCTGGACCGTGAGGAGCGGCGGCGGAAGCGGTAGCTGGGCAGCCGCAGCACGGCCGAGGTGGTGCTGCGGAACAGGTCAGTGCGTGAGCGGCAGCGCAGCTCCTTGTTACGCTCAATGTAAATGTTGACAGCCAGAACGCCCACCACCTCGGCCAGGATGAAGGACAGGCCACCAAAGTAGAAGGACCAGCCATACGAATAGTGCCACTTTTTGTCCTCGTCTTTCTTTGGTGAGATGTCACTGAGTGCCGCTGAGATGTACACAATGACACCGATGATATTGCTCAGGCCTAAAAAAAAAAAAAAAAAGAAAGAAAAAAGTGTTAATACAGCAGATGTTACACAACGTGAGATACTGAAACAATCTAAATGTTTCTATTTAGCTGAATGGCTTTTTAAACGGTTTAATCCATTACAATCAAATTACAATTCCAATTGCAATCAAAATCAATTATAACATTCATCATATAACATTAACCACAGCAAAATGTTTATAGCTATTTATCTCAACAGTAAGTGTACTCTACTTTTTCATAATAAAAACGACATCCACCGCATGGACTAACGTTAAGTTTACTTAAAAAATACTTTAACACATTAATTTAAAATTAAGTCAACAAATGTCTCCTCTGAAAAGTTACATTTTGGGGTAAAAAAAAAAGTGATGTGTTTTAAAATAAACAAAAACTTGCTTACAATAATAGGCCACAACTTATTAAGTAATTGCTATAAATAAATCATTACAGTATATTATTTATAATATAATAGTGTATAGTATCAACACTGTACAAGTTATTATATTATAAATAACATAACTGCTGTTCAGCTTAAATTATCAGCACACACTTAAAATGACACAGGATTCCAAAATTTTAAACACTGCTGTGTATCAGCTCATTTAGCTTGATCAAAAATCCTGATATGAGTATCATCAGCATAAGACAAAGTTATCATATGCTCAGCTATCAGCATCAGAATGATACTGGTTTTGATTAGGGCTTTAAACCTCTCAATGGACTCTCAAGGCATACACGACTGAATATTTTTGCATCTTCTTGTGTGTGTGTGTGTGTGTGTGTTTGTGTATGTGTATTTTGGTAGTCAGACTGATCTCACCATCAGCTTTTTTGTAGTGAATTCTCATCTCAGCAAGCATATGCTAGTTTTCTTCGGTAACATACATATTTCAAAGCCATTTACTTAAACTTATTTAAGTGTAAGTATTCAATTGAAATGAAATGTTGAATAAAGTCATGTCAGATACCAATTAACTTAGAAAGTAGATTAGTTTTTCATTATGTACAAAAGTGTTTTTTTTTCTTTGTTTATTTGTAATGCACATTTTGGAACTGTCAATTATTCATGGTCTGGACATTCTATCGCTGACCCAGCAGAAAGGAGAAATAAGGAACAAATGTCAGTCATGCAGACTCAGAAGCAGTATCTACTTAGGATATGTTTTCACAGGAACACGATGTTCTCTGACATACGAAAAAAAGGCAATGTCAATAAGTAACCCACCTGCCACCACAAATAGAATGCCTGCTCCCAGAATAATGTGCCTCTTGCTCTTATAGAAACGACTGGAGGCCACACACACCCCACCTAACAGCAACAGGATGGCACTGAGGATAGGGAATATACTGGATGCCCTGACCACACCTGGTACACGGAAGGCAAAGGAGAGGACAGGAAAGGAGAAACAAGATGAAGATCAGCGAAAACTGATATCTTTGTACATGTCCTCTTCCTGTAGGCCTCTAAATTTAAAAGACAAGCCAGAAGCCTATTTGCTGTGGACACACACACACACATACACACACACACACAAAACTCACGTAAGAGGTATTCTGCAGCATCCTGGTCATAATCAGCATCCTCAGGGAAATGGTTAATCTGGGAGCACACCCCTCTCTTTAACCCTGAGAGAGAGAGGGACATAGAGAGAGAGAGAGAGAGATACATAGAGAGAGAGAGAGAGAGAGAGAGAGAGAGAGAGATACAGAGAGAGAGAGAGAGAGATATATATAGAGAGAGAGAGATACAGAGAGAGAGAGAGAGAGCTTTTGAAAAGGTGACATTACATACCTTGAGAAGCTCTCAGAATGTAAAGTACTTTGTGGCAAGCACATTTACAATTAAACTGACAAAAAGAAATTACATGCGCCAATGATACAACAATAGTTCAACCTTAATTACAAGTGTCGCTTGAAAAAAAAAGTGTTTTGGTCGTGCTAGATTCTTAGCCTTTTTCCTGTCAAAACCGAGCAGCTGCATGAAAATGGAAGGATCAGAGCAGCAGGGCAAGTGGTGTTCCGCAGCTCGAACAGCTCTGTTTTTGTTTTGTTTGATTATGCAGAAAAAAGAGATCACTGCATGACACCTTTGACCTGCGATGACTCATCGCATAATCACAGCCATTGACATCCACTCCTGTTGGGTTTCTCATGCAAATGGGGAAAACTAGAGACACTATTTGCTGGAAAGCTGCCTCTTGAGACACGACCAGAGTGCAAGCCATGATGTGTTCAAATGCTGCAAGCTCACTGACGCCTCCATCCCTAATTTCAGATGTTAGACATGTTAGATGAGCATATATCCATACACGTCTCTATGTGCATTCCAGGGGTGTAAATAGGAAGGAAGCACTGCGATGCATCGCTCTGAACGTGACCGTTCGACTGTATCAGTTTTGGAATGTTAGAACTCAATCTAAACAATCTAATCAACTGTAATAATATTCAAGAATGCATGCAAAATGAAATTCTCTGGCTATTTTCGAGCACAAACAGCTTAATGTGTCTTTTTTAGTGTATTATATACTGTAAAGAGTTTAAAATTATAATTCAGTAAGAAATAACTTCATTAAATTAAACTATGTTTATATTTGGGCTTTATTTTAATTAAACTGAATCATTAAAAAGTCCAACTAAAATAAGGGCCAAGCTTTACATCCATAGTGCAAACAATGCTTTGTAAGAAATGTAATATGTTGTATGCATGTTGTGTTGATTTTGAAAGAGAAATTAGATACATGAACTCAAGAGAGGCCAAAAATATGTCTTTTTCCGCTAATTTTAGTGCACACTTTCTGTTTATTTGTTGGGTTTGATAAATCGTTTAATTCATTATTTGAAACGATAAAACTGTGCCATAAAAATGAGACATAACTATTACAAAACTAAAAGAAAAAAATTGTATGTTATGTTTGTCCAATAATTTAAATTCAGCTTGGATAGGTGATTGAAAATAGGGATTGGATATTGTTTTCTAAAGAATTTGTGTACTTATTTTCACATAGACAATTAAAACGTCGTTTGACCGGTGCACCTAAACTTTGGCATATGTAATTCCTGTAAGTACTCATAGGCAAGCAATTCAGAACACTGCAATCAATGCTTTTTCACTCTGGACCTTGCAATCAAGAACATCATTTTCCAGCGGCCGCATAACTGCACCTGCATAAGGTGCCTGTGCATGAGTCTGCAATGTGTTTCATGCGTTTGCAATAAAATATTTGTCCGTGTACAGAATGTAGTAAAGAGTAACCAGAACGTCAGACAGTTGCCCGTTTCACTATGGTGTATTCTCATACTGCCACGGGCAGGCATATGCACGAATGCACACACATCCTCTGGCCTCCCACACACACGCATAAACCTCCCGGTCTCACATACATACGTAAACGCACACATACCTTCTAGGCAGCAGATCCTCCACAGGCCAGAGTGGGTGAGGGCTCCGGGGTCTTTCTTGTCCTTGTTGTGAGGGTCGTCCTGAGTAGAGTTGGCAGTGCTGTTGCAGATGAAGGCCCTCGCGTACAGCCAGTAGTCCGTGCCGATAGCCACCGTCATCAAGGCAAAAGCGGCAAAGGCCCCAACCGTGGTGAGGAGCACCTGGATCCCCCGCTCACACCACACCATCGCTACAAGCAGGAAGAGGGACAACAGAGTTAGGACTGAGTGACGACGTATCCAAATAACAGTATGTATGTCAGACACTTTACATCTGAGCTAGCCTACAGGACTGTAACCACCATGAAATTTTACCTGATGATCAACTATTATAAATAATTACAATCAATAATGTAATTGTCTTTACTGTTAATTTTATGCAACGATTAAAAAAGCAGCTTAAAACTGCAAAAATGACTGATTAGCTATCTTGCTTCATAGGTCTCTTCACCCAGTCGTAGTCTGTTCTGACATGAAGAGATAATATACCCAGACGCAAAACCTTCTGTCTTTCTCTTGAGACTGCCTCTAAATGCAAGAAGTTAGACCTTTTGCTGTTTTTGTAAGATCTGTGTAATTTACTTAGATTTATTTGCCTCTTCCCAACTGAGGAATGTGCATACAGTTCACATGCTGCATCTTGCACCATAATATGGCTTTGCTATCCAACAACTGTGGAAAATTATCACATAATAACTGCACCCAGCCTAAAATATTGTGATAAGTTATTCGCTGCTGACCATTGTATGACGTGGGGTGTAAATCTCTGAACGGTTCGATTAAAAAATGATTCTTTACAAAGTGACTCAGTGCATCATGAAATCTACGATTTCACAATTCGGATTGATTTGATTATTTTTCTAGTGTAATAATGCATCGTCACATTATGATATCACAGTGTGAAAATGTGAAAATTGAAATCTTGGAATCAAAAATCGAAAACTAACATTCCATTAGTTATGCCATCTAATGGAACTGCAGTGCATTGTACACGACCAGCACCAACGAACAGCCCTAACTCTAGAATAACTCTAGTGTCTTTAGTAGGTCTTTTTAAAAAAAACTATAAATACAATAGTTCATAACAGTCCAACTGATCATGCCTAATTATGCTCTGTTTGTAATGAAACAAATGCTGGTCACTGTTCTAGAAGATATGACGACATGTTGGGAAAAACATACTGGGACATAATGTGGCTAATTTATCACAATATCACGATATTTTTACAATGAATTAAAATTCTAAGAATCCAAATTGGTACAGCTGAATCACAACCTTCCACGCATTATGATGCACTGAGGCATTTTTACACCCCTAACATCCAGTGTGTTTAATGTATTCAGAAACTTTACTCCTGCTCACACAGAAAGGGAGGAGCAGTTGTAGTTGCTGGTAAGTCTGATGATTAGGTATCGCTTCAGAAGTACACAAGGAGCAGTAGCTGAAGTTCAAAAAAGAGAGGTCAACGAAAATGCAGGGACAGTGAACAGGAAGAGGAAGTCACAAAAGGGGAAAAACAAGAATATGAAAGAAAGCTGTATACTCTACACTCAGTGTATGCACTAATATAGAAATGAGAAATATCACTGATGTGACAAATTGGAGGCTGCTAAAACCTTTAAAGTGACTTCCCTTCCTCTGAGAAATTCCTGGAAAGCAGGCAGAAGATTTTTTGTCCTTGAATTAAGGCCTAATTCCTGAACAGCTGGAAGGCATTTCCACAAGTTTGGGCGGATTGAAGGCATTACAGCTACATGAGAAGTAATTAAGTCAAGATTTGAGTGGATTCAGGGTTCCTAGATGTAATCTGTAAAGGAAGAAAATGTAGCCATGTTCATAAAGACAAATTATTAAGAGATGTATTAAACATTAAATTCACGTTTCAGAGCATGTACATAGGCCGACGCTGCAGAGATGCTACAGCTCGTAAAAAAAGGTAAGCATTTAAATTTCAAGATAATTCATTTCTTTTATATA
>JBBPCZ010000148.1:6402788-6413699 GCA_037974445.1 Brycinus macrolepidotus | reverse complement strand
AGTTAACTACACTACTACCTATCCTATTATTTTTATTCTTTGTAATTATATACTTTCCAGCAGGAGCCAGTCCTGGTCTTGATTAATAATCATTCATGTTTTCATTCTATAATTTAGACTAGAAACTACCAGAATCAAGAAAATAGTTCATAGCTATAAACACAAGTCCAGTTTGTCCTTTATGTTTGATCACTTGCAATGACTCTACCAGGAATACATGTATAATAAAGAAAATTTACAAAAGACCACAAAGGTTTCATGGGCAGATGTAAAATGTTTTATGGTAGTAAACATTTACTAGCCACCAGGGGGCAATCATAGAGCCATATATAATCATTTCTCTCTATGGGACCCAGTTGAGGAACTATTAAGGGTGGGGAACTATAAAGCATTGTGCTGTTTTCTGTTCTAAAAGCTTATTCAGTCCACTAAAAAGTTTTTTTTTCTCTCTCTCAGCCTTTCATGCTTATTTTTACTTACCCAACTCCATATTCATATTTATGTAAAACAGTTGCATTACTCACAGTATAGATTTGATCATAATATGACACAATGTATAAGATTTAGTAATACTAGTGGTAGTAGAATAGCACTATAAGTAATATTATGAATTGTAAGAATAAGACCAATACTAATAGCGGAACAGCAGTTATTGCGTTATTAAATGCTGCACGGCAACGAGTACAACTGAAAGGACAGCCTCTGCTACATATAAGAAAAAAAGTAAACATTTTGAGGCGTATACAGGCCCAATCATTTCTTCACTGGACGCCTTTGCATAAGGTGACAGCACGAGAAAACACCAAGCATACTGAACGCTGCAACACCAAGGAGCTGAGCATAATGAATCCAAATGAGGCAATTATCAGCCAGCTCTTCTGAACACTCGCTCTCATCTGCAGGCCTAAAAAAGCTGCTGTGACTTCTAGATCTGTTGCAAATTACAGACAAAAGAGAACAGGAGCTCAGTGTGCCAAGGCACAAAGAATAAAACAGCGGCAGAACTGGAGACCTGGATGTGTCATTTAAATGGCTGCCCCCTCCGGAGTGGGTCTGCTATGATACATTATATACACTTTTCAGCAGGTGTGGGTTTTTGGCTGAATCTAAATATGCCTCCTCAGTGGGATTTTATCACCTTTTTTTTTTATCATGGCTACATTCATATATCATCTTGCTTTCTGTACAAACAAGACATAAGCATTATAAATAGTAATTTCTCCTGAAATACTAAAAGGAAAAAAAAAAAGTTTCCCCTTATTTCCCCTATAACCTTGGTTCATTCCCCCCGTTGCTTCCTCCATCTCTCATAATGCGTTGAAATGTCAGTGTCAATCAATCTCAGGCACAAAGTTAAAAATGAACCCCCCTCCCTACCCCTTCACGCACACTTCCATCTACGTCTCACATCTTTTTCTGTCCTAACGTTTTCCCTCCTTCTCTCTCTCAATCCCCTAGCTTGTTTCTTCACCCTCCCCCTCTTTCTCACTCCATTTTTTCAACCCCCCTTGAGCTCTTAAAGCTCTTGCCTTCCCTTTGCCCTTTCTCTAACCTCCCACCTCCTCTACTGTGTACTGTATGTGTGCACAAATGTGTGTGTGTGTGTCTGTGGGTGTGCACGTGTGTGTGTGATGCGCTTGTTGCCTGCCTAGCATGGTGAAGCGCTCATCCTCATGTGTGTGTGGTAGTGAGGAGGTGGCACTGCAGATGGGGGCGTGGCCATCGGGAGGGACTGAGGGGCGGGGCCTCCAGAGTGCGAGGAATGAAGGGTGTGGGGGTAGGAGGAAGAAGAGGAGGAGCTTGTGGGTTGGAGGTGGTAGCTGGCTGCAGAGGACGGGCCTGATGAAGACGGAACGTTGGAGGGCAGGCTACTTTTGGGCCCTGATGGCGGAGGGGTCTGGTTGAGCTGGATGGAGATGTCGCTGGACACCTCAGACGCGCTGCGACCACGCTGAGGTGGAGGCCAGGAGTCGGGGTGCAGATACTGGCCACTGTAGTCACTGCACTCAGACAGGCGGGGGCGATAGAGAGCCGGGTGGGGCCGGTACATCTCCTCCTCGGCGTACCGCTTCATGAAGAGGTAGACTGACATTACGCCAGCACCCTGATAGCCAAAGAAAAGAAAGGGTAGAAGAAAGAGAGGTCAAGAAGAGCAAGGTTGTTGAATTAGTCACAAGTAATCGTTTAATGACGCGATGAAGACGCTGATGCCTAAACTTTAATCGTTGTTAAAACATGCTTTTTTCCTGAACAGAATGCCATTGTTCCCGCAAAATTTGCACATCAACTTTTAAAGTGCTAAAACATGTATCAGCATTTGACATTTCAACATTTCATTACAGAAAATATCATTTCCTATTTAGGGATTTGGGGGATATCACAAACAAACAAACTTATTACCAAAAGTTTGTGCTAAATATAAGCAGCAACAAATCAAACTTAACTGGTAAAATTAATTTGTATATAGTGCCATAAATAAGGTCCCTCCTGATTTCTTCTGTTCTTTGCATATTTGTCACTTTTTCAGATTTTCAAACTAAATTGTCAAAATTATGTCAAAAACAACTGTAGCAAACATAAAATACATTTTTAACCAATCATTTTATGGAATAAAGTCAAATGGTTTTCCCAAACCAACAGGCCCTGTGTGAAAAAGTAAATGTTACACAATCAATCCAGCTGACCCAGTTGAATCTAAATACATCTAAATCTAAACCTTTCCAGCAATGAGAAGTAGACTGAAATGTCACCACAAGCAGCACTGTATACCACAATTAAAAGAGATCAGAAAGAAAGTCACTGAAATATGCCAGACTGGAAAGGGTAACAAAGACTATTTCTTAGCTTCTGCAGGAGAATGTCTGATCATCAGCCCATGATGTGAAACTCTTGCAAAGAAAATAATCCGAAGCACAAAAGCAAGTCCATCTATCAAAAGATCAAAAATGATGGTTTTAGAGTGGCCTAGTCAAAGCTATGACTGGAACCCCAGGGAGACGCTGCAGCAGGACCCTGAATGTGCAGTTTCTTAAGTCCTCCAGTGTGACTGAACTAAAGGAATTCTACATAGAACAAAAGTTCCTCCACAATACGTTTTTCAGTTTATAATGACTTTTTCAGCATTTGAAATCATGTAGTGTAATAAATATTCAAAAAAAGATTTGACAAGAAGAAAAAAAAAAAAAAAAATTGACAAGAAGTTTTTGAGGTATTCAGTGAACACTGGGAGAGATTTATTAAATGTATTCAAGGACCACTGTAATCCATAATCATGCAAAGTCTTCCATTATGTGTGAGGAAACTCTTTTTGCTCTGTTTTTGTCATTTTATATTTACTTTACAACACAAAAGTGATATATTTTATTATTTTTATCATTAGATCTATAATAACCTATTAATTTAATACCATTTCTATAATTAATATTCAATACTATATCTTTCTACTAATATGGATACTGATAATATGTGTTCATATTAAAGCATTTTGATATGGGAAAAGTTGTGCGGCAGATACTGCTGTCATTTAAATATGGATGAGGTGAGTCCTGTGAATATGCAAGCGTTTGGCGGTGGTGTAAGCACTTAGCCTTTTTGCGGTAGAAATTAGGACCAACTTTAATGCATATTGATGAAAGAATCCCTGTGCGTTTAGCAGCTTGCGGCAAATGCCAGTAACATTGCTGCATGTAAATCAGGAGAGGCCAGTGATAAGAATGCGTAGTTTTGCAGGATGAGGATCTGCAGTTAGTTGGAGGAGTTCAGTCTGTGTGGCTAACCTCTTTTAGCAGGAAAGAGCTAGCGGCAAAGGCGAAAGACCAGCCATAGTGGTAGTGGAAAAACTGCTCGGGCTCCCTTGGCCTGTTCATCACCTCATCGTTTATACTGGAAATGTACAACACCAGACCCACCACCAGACTCAAACCTGGAAGAGCAACAGCAAGAGTACAGAGTGAACAGACATACACAGAGAAAGTCAAGCACTGAGCACAATATATGCAATCAGCACAATATATTTGTCCTGAAGGTACAGTAGTGACATGCACATTTTGCACAATGTACATATGATGAAGAAGTTAGAAAATATCAACCTAAAAGGCTAGGAAAAATCATTAGAGGCACTTCCATCTCATACCAGCCCCTCACTGAGCAGCGTAGTACTGCAGTGGCTCACACAGCCCCCCATAAACGCCTAGTTTATGATTGAGCGATACTGTTTTCTCCAATGTAGAAGAAACGCCTTGACAGTAATTAAGGACGACAAGGCGAGGGAGAGCAAAATCAGAACAGCGGAGCGCCGAGCATGTCATATCACGATACATTAGCATTGAAAGAGTGTTCAAATGTTGCCTTTGTTATGATGGGAAGGCTCTGCAGTAATTGCAGAGCAAGAACGAGAGAGAAAGAGAGAGAGAGAAAGAGAGAGAGAGGGAGCAGAGTGAGGGGAGGAAGGAAAAGCCTCTGGCATAACCAAACACATTAACACAGTCTGTCGCAGCCAGCTGTCTACATCAGGAATACCAACAAGGCATGCTTTTACATATTTCCATTTCACATCTCGAGAAGTGCGGCGCTCGATCGCGCTCTTCCGGCACTCGTGAACTTTCCCTGATGCAAAACAATAATAGCTTCTGTTCTCCTGTCAAAAGCGATGAAGTCATGTTCAATGAAGTGTTCCATATCAGCGCTGAGAACTTGTACTCCTGGTATAAATCAACCGGCAGTAATCAAATGACAGATAGAAGGTGCCGCGTGGAGAAGTGCCTCTCATATCTCTGCATTTGTATTCCATTTGTTTCAGCTGCTGTACCCTGACACTCCATAAGATATAGCAAGAGCGTGGGCAGTGGTTCTACTTTGGATTCAGTCTTAAAACTAAACCAGAAGGAAGGCCCAGTGCCATTTCTTTTTTCAAATACAGGTTATCTGTTATCTGGAATCGTATGAAACATTAGCAGTAACACCAATGCTTAGTTTACAAATCCTCGTATTAGATCCAGGGTTGAAAATACTTAATACTTGTTGTAATTTTTGACAGAGAGGCTCAGGCTCTGTCAACTGGAGAAAAAAAAATGGACCACCAGCGTTCTGCCAGTCAGGACAAGGAAGCATAGATACATACGGCTGGCAAATTAAATGAGTGCAGAAACATAACGAGCGCAGATGCTTCCCGGCAGTTGTGCTGCATGACACAATTAAACAATTAGCATCCTACCATGCTCTGCGGCATATATAGCCATTATGAACAGGCCAAGCTGACCTCAATTTAGAATATAGATGGCAAGAGGAAAAGATGAAAGAGGTGTCATTATTGGGGTGAGCAGGGCACGAGCTTCAATCACATAACCCGCTCAACTGGCCAGTGTTTCAGCAGTAATGGTGATTAACAGTGGCATATGCTTTTAGATCTATGGGAAAAACTTTGGCAAACAGGGCTGGAAGTTGGTCAAAAATGCTTTATTTCGATATAAGGAAAAAACATCCTCAGGTGACTGAGAATGGCAGTTCAATACGTGATCAGATTCATTACACTGTGCCAGCAAGAACAGTCCATCCACACTGACATTGAAATGGGACAGTTCAGCCGTGTGAAAGCATAGGCACTGGTGTAGAGATATGGTCAGAAGAGTCATCTTTCACCACATTCTCTATATGTAGGTGAGTCCATGTGTAGCTTTCATCAGGAGAAAAACGTAGATCTTGGTTCCTGCACTCAGGGGGTCTTGAGCTTCTGTTTTGTTGTGATGGAAGGCATTTTGCTGGCATGGTTTGGGTTGACTTGTCCCCATTAGGAAGGGTCGCTTCAAATCAATATTCTAACATTTCTAGCCTGACGAGAGCGGTCACTCCCAGAATGATAATGCAGCAATCCACAGGGTATGATGGGTCACTGAATGGAGTATGAAAATGATCAAATTAAAAGTCATCTGGTACGGCCTTTGCAGTTAACAGATCTCCACCCAGTTGAGCACCTATAGGAGATTTTTGATCGACATCCCTCTTTACCATCATCATCAAAATGTTAACTGAGGAAATACCTCTTGGAAGTACAGTTCCAGAGACTTGATGAATCTATGCCAAGGCACGCTGAAATTGGTGTGGTGGCTCGCGGTTGCCCGACACTTACTGAAACACTTTTTCCTTTAATTAGTCAACCGTCTGTACTTGCGTGTCAACCATTTTTGCACATCCACTGCCCATAGCAGGGAAGTAGCCTAGCCTTGTATCTGGCACATATGATTACTTCTTCACAGAAATAATGGCTTTTATTTTGTCTAGTTAAAGGTTTTACCTTGTAGATAGTATCTTAGGTAGGAGTAAATAGTTTATTGAAAAACTACACAAATAATTACTTTGGCTTTCTAGGTCAATATTCATATTAAAGAAATGAAGGTATTTATTTATTTGATATTTAGTTGCCAGTTCATAATAGAACATAAGAAAGAGCTTGATGTTTAATAAAGCACAGGCTACACACACACACACACACACACTCACGCACACACACAAACACACACACACACACACACACACACACACACATATATATATATATATACACACATATAACAAAATTAAAAAATGAACACAGCTATTAGTAGCTAAAAGCAGAGATTTTTTACATTTACTATGATTATTAAGAATTAATGGCTACATTTAGTTCATAACGAGGTCAGTAAAATGTGTTAATTACTTCTTACTCCAGCAGAGATGTGCTGTCATTATTTTTTGCTTGGCCACTGTTCTGCAGAGCTGTTTGGCTGTTCAGTGCACACTTATAAACTGCAGTGGTATGGCAGTGTTGTAGAGCTGCAGTGTTGCCTGGCAGAAGCAGCTCTGCAGCAGCTGCCTAAGCATTCCGGACCAGCTGCAACCGAAATGAAAACAACAACAACAGGAAGTCCTCATGGGACATGTTGACCTCACTCCAAGCAGAAGATGGTGGGGGGAAAGCCAGGAATGCTGGGGGGGCTCGCTAAATCTCGAGCACTCTCAGTGCTCCCTGCGGCATGCTGTGGGGCCTGCCGTCAGCCTCACTGCTTCTGCAGAAATGGATAGTGTTCAGCTTATTTGCATTAAAGGGCAACTGCATCTACTCCATCAAAATCCTGAGCACGTTTTGCCATTTACTGTTGAGTGTTCTAGATCATTATCTAAATAGTCTGTGAACGACATATACTTGGGTCCTCCAATTAGTAAGTAGCTTAACATTATATTCAAATACTTGATCAAGGCTTTAATTAAACTGCTACCTAACTGCAGCCCTGGGCAACTATGAGCCACACCGCAATCTTTCCTAGGAGAGAATATCATGTGATTCTAAAGTAATAAGTTGCAGTAACTCCTATAACTCAATAAAGCAATAAGCCAGGAGAGGCCGTGTGTTACAGTGTCACAGGTAGAGCCGTTCTTAGGCATAATACAAAGCAAAGAGCCCCCTTACTGTGATCACTGTAACACACTGACTTAAGTGGCATTTATAAAATGACAGACAACATAGAATATGATAAAATACACAATTTTCTATAAATAAAATTGCGCTGAACATTTTTTTTCTACCATGAAATGCAGTTTGCTACAGTATGTTATTCTTGCTAAGGAATCATGGACTGCAGACGGACGACAAAAACTCCCAGTATTGTATATTGCTCTCATTTTAAAAGTATTTGTCACATACTAAGCAACATATCACAATATGGCAATGTTTCACGCAAAACTATTTGCTTTATAATTAGTTTTTGCTCACTAAAGTTCCACCGTGACAACAATACTTTAATTTTATTACGTAATATATAGAGACTAAAAAGCCATTTGAGATTTGCCCTGGATATATATATAGAGAGAGAGCAGTTTTTACAGCTATTTAGCCTGTTCAGTAACCGTCTTTATGCCAGTTAGCTTGCTGATTAGCCTACTTCTAGTAAAGAAAATAAGTCATCAGTCCTCAGTTCTTGCTTCTGCTAGGAGTTCACTCATTGGTCTATTCCAGCTGCATACCGGACAAAGATTGTTTCTTTCACAGCACAGTGGTTTTAGTGATTTAGCACATTAATACACTACAGAGTGCTTGTGATGCATGTCCATCTATTATGGTATCTTATGAAGCTTCAAATGCAGCTCAGTCAATTGGGTTTTAGGACTGGAACTGTGGTTATTGTTACAAATACTACTACTACTACAACTACTACTACTACTAATAATAATAATAATTTTCATTGTTTTCCTTTTGTGGAACTTTTTGTGCAAAGAGTCAGCAGTATTTGTGACCCATCTTCATGTTAGTCCTAAGTCCTTTGGACTCCACATTGTAACTCTACTCTATACGCAAGAAATAACAATTATCATCATCTTCATCATTATTATTATTATTATTATTATTATTATTATTATTATTATTATTATTATTGCATTCGGTAAATTATGTTTCCTAATCTCTCATAAAGACTGCATTTCTTGTGGGAGGCTCTGGTATAGAGAGCTTTGTTAAAAAAAAAACTCAGTGCTCGGAGAGCGTAACAGGAGAGGACAGATTTAGAGCCAGGAGGGCTCCCTTTTAAAACAAAGACTCCACTCTGAACTCTCTTTGCCTGTGCCAAATACAAGACACCTTCGAGTTTGAGAGAAGCCTCTTCAGTGAGCCAGTGCTTGAAAGGTGGTTTTTGCTGAATGAGCATGGAATAGCCAAGACTTCAACGACAGCATAAAGAGGTCGTGACTCATCTCATTCCCTCGTTTGAACCCAGGCCTGTTTTGTTTTTCTTTGTGTTAAATAAGAAAAAACTGAACATTACTCAAGTTTAGCACTATGACTCTGGGCCTACCCTGATTAAAATAACGGTCAGTGTTCCCAAACAAACTTATCTGACATATCCTGAATGGTCTGCTCTTATTACATCCATCCCTGTCAGCAGAAAATAGCTGAGCCCATCAGGAGTTCTATTCACTCTTTAGAGAAGAATAAATGTTAAATGGTTATTGTTTACACTGAAGCATCATAGAGGGAAATCAAGAACACAGTTCATTAAAATGCAGGGGTCTTGGTGGGCTACTACCTCCCAGACGGCTCTGGCCTGGTTACATTCGGACTGAAAGAGAAAACGCGCTACAATGGCTAGAAAAAGAAATCTGCTTATTAAATTCTTCTTTGGATTGGTTCTATTTAATTTAATGAAATGAAATGCCACAAGATGAAATTGAACGTAACAAATTCTACTCAATCTAAGGTTAATCCTAAACCTTTACTTTTACCTTAAACCCACACCTACATTAACCTAGCCCTAACTCTAACACCATTGATAATCTTGAGTTTCACAAGACAGTGAATAATGAAAGCATTTGCAGTTAATGCTTAGTGGATCTACATTTTCTCAAATGTGACTATTTTGTTTAATATTTATTAGTTGTTCTGTGAAGAAGAAGAGAATAAAATAATTATACTGCTGTTATCTCTTTCTTTTTTCTTTCTTTATTCTATCATTCATTTTTAAGCGACCCAGTTCTAAAAGGTGATGATTCCAAATATTATTGCTATTTATCTTTATTTCTTGTTTCCTACTAATTATTTGAGAGCTGTTAAGTTGTGAAGGGCTAGCATAGTAGAATTCTTTTGTGCAATTTTCTGCAAACTGATTTTATATTACTGAAATATTATATTCATATATATTAGATAACTTATTTATGCTCAGCATTTCCATTCAGTCCAACAGAATCAGCAAATTATGTCTTTCCAATATGTTATAAGTATGAAAGTCTCTTTAACTTTGTTTTTCAGTGAATACAAAACGAGCACTGGGGGCACATCACCTGACAGAATGAAGAATATTCCGGAGATGAAGGCAAGGATGGTGCGCTGAGGCCGGATGTGGCCAATGTTGCTAATGACGAAGGCTGTGAAGACGAAGAGGAGGGACACCATGGGGAAGGGAGTCGCCGTTCTCACCATTTCTGAGAGAGAGAGAGAGAGAGAGAGAGATTGTAATGAAATGATGATGCATTAAAGCAAGCACAGCAGAAGATGGGGAGAGCCGAAGAATAAAAGCTCCAGCTGAATAATAATAAAAGCGACTATTGCACTCCCTTTAATATCCCATTCCATTCTCAGCACGCGGCTTTCTCAATCACTCTTTTATTACAGCCTTGGTGATTGTGTGTGAATGACTAATACAGCTCTCAGTCTCAGGGCTATTGTTCAGACAGCAGAGCTGCACACATACTTTTTGATTATGTGAAATATTTCTTCGTACACCACAACACACCTGAAGGAGTTTTTAGATAAAGTATGCTCGGTGTTTTGAGTGAACCATTAGAGGGAAGTGGATGACCCATCAATATTGTGCGTACAACAAAAGGATTAGACTACTTTTATTTTACCCAACTTATACTTATACTTTTTATGTGACTCTGTGTTATGTGTTCACACAAATAAAATAAATAACATCAGCTCGGTTTTGTCTTTCAGTTTTCAGACGTTTGACAATTTTCTGTTGGTGTGTTGTTTCTTTATGCATGTAAAAATGATGTGAAGCAGTAAATTCAGTGCATCACTTTTTTCAGCATACTCGGTATTAGCGATGCACCAATATGAGAATTGTTGGTCGATGCACATGTCTAGGGGTGGGAATCGAAACCCGGTTCCGATTTTGAACCAGTTCTAATTTTGCGAAACACCGGAATTGTTTACCTCCGACGTTATCGGTTCCTCTAACGATTTTTTCGGACTTTTTCCTGCATCGCGCGCGATTACGTCACACTCCGCGACTCGAATTATCATGGAGCGGAGAAAGCGGTCCAAGGCATGGTTGCATTTTACAAAAAAAAAACGACAGTTGCGTTCTTTGTAACCAGTGTAGTGCCGTTTTAACTTGCAAGGGTGGTAACACATGGATTAAAGTTTTCCATCGCTATGACGGATTT
>JBBPCZ010000148.1:6399315-6402663 GCA_037974445.1 Brycinus macrolepidotus | reverse complement strand
ATCGATAAGGAATCGGATCGATAAGAAGAATCGATAATGGCATTGACATCAATAATTTCTTATCGATTCCCATCCTTACACGTCTGATATTTTTTATGTGCACATCTGACGTAAAGTCAAGATGTAAAGATTTCTTTCTGTAAGGTTACTAATACAGTAGCCCAGTAGCCCCTAAATACTCTGCTTTTCCAGAGTATGATAACATCATCGTGTGCTGCTTAGAAATATTGCCGATATCAATGTGTATCTGACATTGTCATGCATCCCTACTCCTTCACTTTGAGTAAAATATACATTACAGGGAGCTGTACATGTTCAGTATACTTCATGCACAACACTGAAGAACTAAGAGCAATAGTTATTTTCGTTTGTTCTCCAGTATCCAGTGCAATGGCCCTTACTCAGTATATTTGCTGTGTTCTCTGTCGTGATCTCGATTTCTGGCTCAGTGAAATATTCTGACGCCACACATCTCCCCTTCTCTGGCCCTGAGAGAGACAGAGAGAGAGAGAGAGAGAGAGAGACAGAGAGAGAAAGAGAGAGAGAGAGTGGAAGGGACAGAGAGACAGAAAGACAGAGAAAAAAAGGCAGAGAGGAACAAGAAATGAGGGCCACCAAAAAGCGACTGAGGGAAGAGGACAGGGAGATGGACAGAGATTGACAATGACAGAAAGACACCGAGACAGACAGTGAGAGCGACAGATATGGTTTAAATGGGGACAGAGAGACGAGAGATGAGTGCAACCATGTAGGACAGTGGAGAAATCAGTGTTTATTAACATTGTATGAACCCAAACGGCCATGATATTCATCAAAATAGAGCATTCCATGGTGGTTTTGTGCAGCATAAAATAATATAGTAGATAAAATGTATTACACACTCTGTAGTGTTGCTGGTGGAACAAAATCTTTTATCTGCTAAATGGTAACTTGATAGTTTTTTTTCCAAAAAAATTTTAGACTACTAATTCGGGTCTATTCATCGTTTCCACACAATCTAAAGGTGAGATGGTAGTTTCAAATGATATAAAAAAGTATAAAATGACAAAAATGCAGTTGTACTCTGATAGTACAGTGATGATATATATACAAAATGATATGGTATTCAGTCAGAATATGGTGTCCTTTGGAGGTTTTGTGCAATATATACTCCTAAAAATAAAGGTTCCAAAATAGTTGGGACATAAAGTTCTAGGAAACCCTTTAGTTGGTATAGAACCATTATATCATATGGAGGTTTTCCTAGATTAAAAAAGTTCTTCACAGTCGCACATCTTATTTACAGAAAATAACCATTCATCAAAAGGCTCTTATGGGAATCAACAGTGGTACTTCAATGGCATGGCTTAATTAAAAAAAAAAAATCTAATGTACATACAATTGGTCTTTTTTACTTAAAGCAGGGGTACAATACATGCAAAACATTCCTAAGAGTTAATAATGCAACAAACCAATCCCTCCCGATTCCCCTGTAGGGAAAGAACCAGCCAGCACTGACAGCAGTGGCAAAGCAAAGGTGACATCATCCTCACACTTCTCCTAGTCAGCCATTCCCTGCCAACTGGTGTGGCAGCGCTTCAGCCCACCTCAGCAATTCCTGCTCGTGTTGTGAAAACAAACCAGCATGCAACACAAAGAGAACTCATCTATGCAGCATTTCGAAATCTGACCATTCATATGGAAATGAGCCATCTCCTCCCCAACAGACCAAGACAATGGACACTTTACAGTTTCCTTTAATGGAACGCTAATGGCATGTTGCTCCAATTTACCCACACTATCTTTCTGGTTCAAATTGAGCAATTTGTGGAATTACGATGCCACACCAGAGCCGAGGGACCTACCAGCAACACAAATAAAATGAGATTTGGCAGGTGGAACACAATGAATAGGCAGCTAACTGGGCATAAAATATAAGATGTGGAAAATACACAGTGTAGAAATGAGGAAATTAATGAGACCCTAGACAGAAACTGAGGTAAAGTGATGTCACCGCAACAGTATGTAACCTATTCATGTAATAAAATATTGGCCTGATACATCCAGCTTTGGTTCAACAGCACCCATATACCTTCACTTCAGCTTAGCAAACATGCAATTTTATGTCATAGATTAAGAAGGAATGCCTGATTGTATGCTAAAATGTGCTTTGATTGTAAAAAAAAAAAAAAAAGACTCCGTATTTTAACTTAGTTGGTTAGTAGGTTAATAGTCAGTAGACTTTTGTGGACTTCAGTTCAGTGAATTCATTATTAACATGAGCAGGTTACTTTCTTTTCAACATTAGAACATTGAGTCTAAGCACTGGCCCTTTCACTGGGAGACTGCAAGTTCAATCCCCAGTGGTACCACAGCCATCCGTGGCCGAGAGGCCGTGAGAGCAGAACTGGCTTTGGTCTCTCTGGGTGGGTTGGACAACTCACACTCCTTCCCATTGATCAATGTAATGCCAGTTGTAATGTTAGCTGACGTAATAGAATTGGTGGTTAGTGTTCTATGATTGAATGATGTGACTAGGGGAGTCCTAGGTGATGGGGGAAACTGAAAAACTGAGGAGAAAGCTGAGAAGAAAAATATTGACTCATTTTTACTGGCAATAATAAAAGCATGCAATTTTATAAAAAAATATTTCTCACTTATCGCACACATAGGGAATTTTGTCAGAAGTGTGGATTCTAAACTTGCAGTCAATACCACATTTGTGTTTGTAAGTAGAAGAGATGTTTAATTATCACTTGATTTTTTGAAGAAAAGTTTTTGATGTGTAGAAAGTATTGTTTTACAGAAAGAAAAAAAAACCTTTTGCAGTTTTGACGTTTTTGTCGTGAAACTAAATGGATAAACAGAATTGCAGACTCGAACCAGACGGTACCTTGAATGTAAATGTAAATCCTAACATAAACTATATAATTAAATATATAATTATGTAATTATATTTAAATTACATACAGCAAAACACCGGTAAATCATAGGCTTATTAGTTCATTAATCTGAAGACTAATTAGTCCTAACCACTATGAATTATTTAATACACCGTAAACTTTAAAAGCTGAATTTATTTCAAATTCGGAAGTTGCCTCACTTTAACAAATTAGTTTCGTGTGTATGCACTGAAATTAAATAAACTACATTCTGATGTTGAGGGTCAAAAGTTAGTATTGCTAAATAACATTTGCTAGAAATTTGCAATTCAGTTACATTTTCTTTCTGAAGACAAATTAGTTGGATAAAATATTAGTTGGCTTCAAAATAAGCAAAACTTTGTAGTAAATTAAATGATTACCATTTACAGTGTAACTGTGAAACTAAAACACAGCTTATATAGATATGATATTGAGCAGTTTACAG
>JBBPCZ010000148.1:6384315-6389315 GCA_037974445.1 Brycinus macrolepidotus | reverse complement strand
TTGGGCTCAAATGAACATTCTTAGGGCTTATGGGATAAAACTACCCACCGTTTTAAGTGGCTGAACTTTGACAATTATTGAATGTGAATTACCTGCCACGTGTATTTTATTGCATCATAGCATTGTGTGATCTGTATCTGCACCCACATTATGATTACACTAAAGAACATTCTTAATGCTGAGGAACTATCGACCCACTACTCTAATGTAAAGAGGTTACACCAGCAAGGGAGGACTAGTTTTTCAATCGTTTTTTCCCCGTCTTCTTTCTTCTCACTCCTGTCACTTGCGCCACATCCCCTCCCCCCTTTTTTTCTTCTCTGTCTATTTTTAGATTCACGGTGGTAGGGAAACCCAATACATGTTTTATAAAAATAGCACATAATGGTGTCATCCTGATAGTGGAACTGTAAGCATGAACTGAAGGACAAACCTCATGCTTACATTAGGAACACACTTTAAAATGTATTTTTGTTATATTTTTATTTGTATTTCTGTATCTATCTATGCTAATACATCTACACAGCCAGACCATTAAACCCACTGACAGATGAAGTGAATAACATTAATTATGGTTATTAATGCACATGGGGAGCAGAGGCTAGCCCAGTCTGGTCCAATGCCACAGAAGAGCTACTGTAGCAAAAATTGATGAAAAAGTTAATGCTGGCTCTGATATAAAGGTGTCAGAACACACAGTGCATCACAGCCTGCTGCATATGGGGCTTACCAGGGGGAAGAGATGGCCCCAAATACACAATTGGAAGAAGGGAAGCTGGCAGAGGCAGTGTGATGCTAGAAATATTGGGTCCTGGCATGCATGAATTAGCATGACATACATGCCACCTACCTACAGATCAAGTGCAGCCCTTCATAGCAACAGTATTCCCAAATGGCAGTGGCCTCTTTCAGCAGAATAATGTGTCCTGACACATTGCAAACATTGTTCAGAAATAATCTGAGGAATATAGAGACATAGAGTTCAAGGGGTTGACTTGATTTCTGAATTTCCCCAATCTCAATTCAACTGACCATCTATGGAATGTGCTGGACAACTAGTCCAATGAAAGGAGGCCCCACCTTGCAACTTAGAGCACTTAAATGACTTGCTGCTAACATCTGGGTCCCAGATACCACAGCACACTTTCAGGGGTCTTGTGGAGTCAATGGCTCAGTGGGTCAGAGCTCTTCTGGGAGTACAAGGAGGACCTACGTAATATTAGGAAGCTTGTTTTAATGTGGCAAAAGGATGGGATGGCTGCTAGTGTGCAAGTATGCCTGATACGTATATCTGTACACACAAGCAAAAAAAAAAGCTCTAAACAAAGAAACTAAGAAAGCAAATACAAATACAAAAACAAAACAATGCAAATACGTATATTGTTGAAGTCATGGCAAAACCTTGTATCTCCCAGTCCAGCCACAGTCTACACTGTGTGAAAAATTTACAGTGAATGCATCAATAGAATTTTTTTTTCTTTTTGTTTTCTTTTTTTACATTATTTTTACATGAACTTCAGTTACACTTTATTTTGAGCGGCCTATATAGATTATCTACAGATGCTTATTATTACAGATACAATAATTATTAACTAATTATATGGGGAAAGCTGATTAACAGCATTAGGTTTAGGTTAGGATTTGGCATGAAGTTAATGTTATTAGAGGGTAATAACTTTGGGTGAATATTAGGTAAATACAAGCTGAGCATCTACAAAACATTCAAAATTAAGTATTAGCTTCTATTAAAAGCTGAGAATGCTTTTCATCCTCTTGTGAAGCTGACATTTTGTGGACAAGTGTTGTAGGCAGGTTTAATTTTAACGATACATTGATTTCTTATCACCCATCACACACTTAATATCTAATAACTACCCCCATGTATGCACACCACAATCAGAATTGTTTTTATACTGCATTTACAAGCTCATACTGAAAGAAAAATGCGAACACTGAGTGGTGTGTAACGATCAATCAATAACGTGAATGCGGTGGTTTTACATGCAAAGTCTTCAGAGAGCTCTTATCAGGCAGGGTTGTGGCTAGTCAATAGGCAGAACCATGAATTCAGCAGAAAGGAGAGAGAGAAAGGGGGAGAGACTGACAGAGACAAGGGATGGGGGAGGAAAAGGGAGGATGGAGCTACGGTGATCTGTTTAGCATAATAGGAATTATGAAAATGAGTGCAGAGGTTAGTTATGTGCACCATTCTTTCAAACGTATATGGAATCTGCTGCACTGCACATTTGATGGTGCAAAAAATGTGATCGTTTTTTTCTTACTTGGGCACTTTTTCTGTATCCACTAAAATCAAAGACGGAAAGGCCCAAAAATGTGAACCAGCAAGCGATTAACAATTGTAACTGATTGTAATTCAATTGCAACAACAACTGTAGTCAAAATCATGAGCGCAGAGGGAGCTAGAGATGCAAAGTTGTTACATAAGTTTAAACAAAACAGAAAAAGGACGGAGTAGATAAAGTGATTCATTAATTCTTCATAACACATACATAGCAGAACACATGTAACACATTTAAAACATGATGGGTTGGGTGAGCGCATCATAATGCATTTTTACCTGCAGTGTTATTCACCATGAAAATCTGCATTACATACTGCACCACCAGCAGTCTCTCTGCACCATACACACACACACACACACACAATGTGCTGTACACATTCCTAGTACAGCGGTAGTATGCTGCATTTCTATGAGAAGTGAGAGACATAGAAGAGTGGGAGAGAAAGAAAGAAAGAAAGAAAAAGAAAGAAAGAATTTAGGAGGACAATAAGGGATCAAGATTTTATTAGCACTAAGTATTTTTCAGTGATCACACGTGTACATACACACACACAAAAAAAAATACAGAAACCACTCCCTGTAACTGCTTAATCCTCACTAATGTTGCAGGTACCCAGAGCCTATCCCGGGGTCAATGGGCACGAGGCAGGGACTCACCCTGGGCAGGGCGCCAGCCCACCGCAGGGCACACAGACACCATTCACACCTACGGTCAATTTAGAACCCCCAATTCACCTGACATGCATCTCTTTGGGAGACCCCGGAGAAAACTCAAACCACTACGAGGAGAACATGCACACACAACCAGGACCCGGATTCGAACTCCCAACCCTGGAGGTGCAAGGCAACAGCACTACCCACTGTGCCACCATGGGGCCCAATACAGAGACTAACAAACAAAGCTCTCACTGACATTATGTTTCTCTTCAAACACACATTAACATGCACACAAGCAACTACTCAAACACACCTCAGCTGCCATGTACATTTCTTTCTCATCTAAAATGGCTAAAGGAGGGATTTCTGATGAGATTAGAAAGAAGATGATTCAATTGCATAAAGAAGAATAAAGTCAAAGGAAAATTAAACCTGAAGTTGAGAAAATGTAACTCCTAACAACTACATAAGACCCAGAAAACCACCAAATCTGCCCCATCAGGTAAACTACGCAAAAAGCTTATATGTTGGCAAAACAAGAGAAAATCAAGCTCTAATCGCAGTTCAGATCCACTGTGAGAAGACAACTCAACATGGGTTTGACGGAACATGTAGCTGTTAAAGAAGCTGTTACTGAGAAAAGGAAACAAACAAAACAAAAATCTGCACTAGAAGCACTTAGCTTGCAAGGCTAAACTTGTGGAAGTTGCTGAAAGAAGCATGGAGTACATCTTAGCAGATTTCTGCAGAAAAAATGCTGAAAACACTGGAAGCTGTAAGAAAGGCGGACACATTAAATGCTGAAATATTTGTTGACACTGGAAAATGAACACCATCAACTTAATGGATGTCTCAACTAAATACATGAGAGGGTCGCCTCAGTTTTTTACACAATATTGTAAGAAAACACATGTAATAATGATACTCTTTATACAAATTACATTCATGTAATTGCTACTTTGTGATAGCACAGAAATTTATGTAATTGCTATTTTGTGATTAAAATGTTGTTCGCCTAATCCTAAACATTTACGCTTGAATCTCTGCAACCAGTTTAGCTTTAAATAATAAAACATGGAATTTTTGATCATTTTGTTTCTCATGTTATTATAGGTTAATCCAATTTTTCTGTGGACTTCAAATGAAGAAAGAACATGAAAATATACAAAAAGGTGGGAAAAAAACACTCCTCCCAACCCCCAGCATACTCAAACAGCGGTGAAAGCCCAAGCTTAAGCTCTTGAGAATATGTAGTCCTGTTGGAAATCTCTTGCGTCCTACAGAAAAGTTAATTACGTCTAGAATGAGTGCACGTAAAAACACATGTACACAGATGGACAGTATAGGGCTGTATCTCTCTCTCTTTCTCTCGCTCTCACTCTCTCTCTCTCTCTCTCTCTCACTCTCTCTCTCTCGCTCACTCACACTCACACACACACACACATGCATAATCCAGCAGATCGAAGTGAAGGAGCCTCAGGTCAGCTCAGGCTGGCAGACGGAAAACAGGCCTGCAGGGAGTTCACGAGTAAACATATTAAACACATCTATAAACACGTAAATTTGTGTCTTAGTGTGTTTTTAGAAGTGACTATGCAGTTGACGAGCTGGTGGTTTTGTGGTCATGTGGACGGTCACGATTTAGAACGTGTGTGTCTGGAACTTCTCTGTGGCTGTTTTTAGGACTGTTTTGATTTGTGTCTCTGACTGTGACCCAGTTTGGAGCTTTACTGTGCTCAGCCTGGGTGTACTGGCAGTGTGTGAGTGTGTGTGAGTGTGTATGAGTGTGTGGGTGTGTGAGTGTGTGTGTGTGTGTGTGCGTGTGTGTGTGTGTGTACTGTAGCCTCTAGCTGTCCAGCTTTGCCACATCTGTCACAGAAATCTTTGAACCTTCAAGTTTCTAGAGCTTGATGTTTCAGATCACACACGTGTGTGTGTTCATATGTGTGCCTGTAGAAAGGAAGGAAGGAAGGAAGGAAGCCAAGAAAGAAAGAATGAAAGAAAGAAAGTAAGAAAGAAAGAAAGAAAAAAAGAAAGGGAG
>JBBPCZ010000148.1:6372467-6384215 GCA_037974445.1 Brycinus macrolepidotus | reverse complement strand
ACTATGGCAAACATGCGATTAATCGCGATTAAATATTTTAATCTACTGACAGCCCTAATATATATATATATATGTGTGTGTGTGTGTGTGTGTATATATATATATATATGCACATATTTTTTTTTTTTTTTTAAGTAATGTAGTCAATGAGCCAAGACGTGGGGTTTGCTCTTTTAATTTTGCTAATGTAGCTAATAAGTGATCATCGCACACTTACCTCTAACCAGTGTTAAGTGAATGCAGACAGACTTGATTCACTGTACAGGCGAAGTGCAATACTGCATAGCACAGTTAGTACTCCAAACCCAGAACCGCATTTGGGTACCTCTGTCTGTTTCACATTCCCAATGGTTCCATGGAAGTCGTTGGAGATTGTGTGGAGGTCACATGGTGCTAGTGTTAGTAGTAAATACCAATTACATCAGCAGCAAGATGTGATGCAGTGTCAGTTCCGACACATTTCGATCACAGCCAGCAATAACCTTTTTAACCATTTGTGCTACAGTAGCTCTTCGGTGCAGTCCGATCAGACCTGCTAGCCTCTTCCCCATGCCCTTCCTTGGTCCACTATTGGTAGGTTCTAACCACTTCATACTAGGAATACCCCACAAGACCTACGGTTTTGGAAGTGCTCTGACCCAATTTGGCCTTTGTCAAAGTTGCTCAGATCTTCATGTTTTACCCATTTTTCCTGCTTTTAACACATCAACATCAAGAACAGACTGTTCACTTCCTGCCAAGTATATCCAATCCCTTGAAATTTGCCATTGTGATGACATAATTAGTGTTCCTCACTACACTTGTCAGTGGTTTTATTGTTATGACTGATCCGTGTACATATATTTTTGACTGTAAAGCTCCATACATGGTCAGAGGATGCGCCTGGGAGACCTGTGAAAATGAAACCAAATACCGACAGTGTGAAACGAATGCTTTTTAAAAACAACTTTGAACAGGCAATGCGAAAACAAATGTCTGCTTTTGGCTTGTGATGCTCCATTGTTTAGGTCTTAAAGTTTTAACTCTTAAAATTGCTGTGTAAGTTTCATCATAGTTGTCTGATTTTAACTCAGTCATGTAAGCTACACTGTGGTGAAAGTTATGCTTATCCCAGGGAGACACATGCTTTAGGGATGGGTGTCACAGCTGGGTTTATGTGAAGCCTGTGCTCTTGTTGATGTGTACCGAGTCTTTTTAGAGTATTTTACACAGCAGCTGGTTGGCTGAGAAGTTTTCTACCTGTGCTGTCATTTGTGAAAAGAGCACTTTTTTTTCTCTCACAATAATTGTATTGTAACACCTCACTTTCCACTGCAGTTAACCGTAGTACAAAAAAGAAAAATACATTAGATGACTTTTATAAGATGCTATTTCATCTGCAGCACATTTGGTCAGATGTGTGTGTGACAGCAAGTCTATATCAAATTCTGAACCTGTTGCTGCACCTAAGATGCTTTCCAGTGGAACAACTAAACAGACTGGAGTTTAAAAATGAACAGAATACAGTTTGGCAAAGAAGAAATGTGTGAAATGTTGGAATAAAACAACACTAAGATCAAATGGGCAAATGTAAAAGGCTGAGTTGAACTTGCAAAAGGATGCTACCTTTTAGAGTATAGAAACTACCAAGATTAAAACATACTTGTTACAATGTTCAGGGCTTCTTTGCTTTTTTCTTTATTTTGCAGGACAGAACTTGCCTTCAGCTTGGATTCTATAAGTAGCTTTGGATTAAGTAGGATGATGACTGAAGTGCTACCAGCAGTGGTCTATAGCCTGAGGTCGAGACTGGAAAATTTATAAAAAGTATTATTAAAAAAAAAAAAAAAAAAAAAAAAATTTACCATACAATTGATGGCCCATCCAACAAAGTAGTCCTGCGGTCTGGATTGCTTTTACACACCTATACTCTAAAACACCCATAAAACCAGCTGTGAATTCATTTCCTTTCAATCTCTTTCTTTCTCGCACACAACCACGCATGCGTAACCACAGACTGACAGAAAAGAAATGGCAGCCAATTGTCGTAATAAAAGTCTTTTTATTCTGTTCTGCTTGCAGCACAGCATAGTGTATTCTCCCATGATCGAGTGGTCCAGCACACAGCCCCCATGTGGCTCCCCCACAGAAAGGAGTATGGCACAAGGAACCTAACACAGTAGGGGCACTGCCGTCCTGGCACAGTGGCATATAACAGAATTGGCTCTGCTCAGCTACATCACTATTGATTAATACAGAGCAGCATGGTGTGCATGTGTGTTTGTGTGTGTGTGTGTGTGTGTGTGTGTTTGTTTGTGTGTGTGCTCGTGTGTGTGCATGTGTGCGCATGTGTGTGTCTGTGTGTGTGTGTATGTGTGTGTTTGGTGGGGAGGTGCATGCACATGTGCGTGTTTTCAGCTAAATGCACTTTAGCTCATCACAAAAGCCACACACCCACACCCACACACACACACACACACACACACACACACACATACACACACATACACACATTCACACACGCACAAACAGCACTTCCAAAGTGAGGCACACTGCATAAAGCAAAGCTTGTGGCTCGGCCATACACACGTCGGGAGGGCAGCGGTCAGTATGTGCGGCCCAGGTTGGACGCTCACCGAGGAGCCTGTTAAACCTATTGAGGAGCCTTTTCATTATTCTCAAAATACTCTCTCCCACCACCACAGCCCAAAACTCTTACTACAGTGACACGGTCGTCTGGACACACACACACACTTCAATCACGGCGTCGGTTGTAACTGGAACTCATTGTGGTTGATGCCCGGCCGTGTGACTCAAACACAGTAGGACACTGGTCTCTGATAGTCGTGGGTGTGAGACAAGAGAGGACAGACAAAGAGACAAAAAGACCAATTCAAAGAGAATAAATTTAGTAGATAAACATATATATATCTCATCTTTGAATTATATTATTATATTTTATATATATGCTGCTATTTAGATAACAGACTTATCCACCACATAGTAAAAAAGTAGACACTATCAACACAAAGAGACAAATAGAGAAAGAGAGGCCATTTTTTGAAGACTGACTTGTGGTGGGGTTAACTAGTGCGATGAAAATTTTTCCATTCATAGCGCTTCATGTGATCTTTAAATCATAGAATAGCATTGTCCCAAATATCTTGTAATGGCTAAATATTCACCGAACTGATATGCATATAAGATGGAACCAAAATGAATCTTGGAAATCATTTCTCGCAGGTATTATATGTAGCACATCTTAATCATTAAATCTGGTAATAGAAATGAGTGAAAACAATACTTGTTGTCTTCAGCTAGACTGTTTTGCTGAACAGCTATTTCTCTATTGCTATCTAAACTTCACAAACACATATATGAGGTACATCTATATATAAAGTAATCCAGACAAGTATTGCACAACAATCAAAACTGGAATCAAAGGATGTACATATAAGCTGCCAAATGCTAAATTTTAATGTCAAGATAAACAACGCATATTATGAGCTTGTAGGAAAGCTGTGACAGTGAAATGGTGTATCATTGATTCTGGCTTTTAGAGGATTCAAAAGTCTTTTCACTGCCCTTGATCTGTACATCACAGTCCTCAGAGTTTCAGCGCACAGTATCTTGACATTATTGTTCAGCTCAGTGACAACAACATATACTTCGATTAATTAGCACTACTTTTGAAAAGCTCAGCATACAACAGGTAAGCTTAATATGGCTCAGATGCAGTCACAAGCACACAAAGAAACAAAATTAGCCTGTTGGTATGCGTTCAGGACTGGGTCAAATATGTAAGCCTAGAGGAACTTTTTATAACAGTAAAAGCTTTCAAATTAGAGGGGAAATGTAAAAATTATTTTATTTTTTAAATCAATATAATAATTATTTAGGGAAGCATCTAAAATCAAAAAGTAAAATTTGAAAAAAGAGTGCTGAAAACCACTTTTGAACTTTTAAAACACATATTTGACTCAGGCCTGGTACCAACATGCAGGCGCCCTTAGCAATATTCACAGTCAGTCATAGCAATCGCTTCAAATGCTAGCACTAGGTTAATGGTAAAAGCTAAATAAAACAAGCAAAAAGGTCTTTCAAGGTCTTCCAAGGTCCTGATCATCAGTCATAGCTTTTCCTTAATGAACCAGAACATTTTTTCTCTGGTTTTCTTTCAACAGAATGATTTTACAGTCAAAACATCAATATAAATCCGTTCATAAACCTAACGTGTCCTTTTTTCGTTAAGTTATTTTCACCATTGCTGTGACCAGTATGAACTGCACACATATGGATATCAAATCAACTAGTAAAGTGACAGAGCAGAGCAGTTAGTAAAAAAGGTGTAAAAACACAGTGCTGAACTGTAAACAGTGCTTTCCTGCTTATCGCTCTCTGAATAATGGCATGTCTTATATCTAACATTGACATCTGATTGAGGATACAGTGCTGCAATATGGCTAGCTCTGTTATCTATGCACTTTAAACAATTTCAAGACATCCAAAACTGGGTGTGGGCTTGAAGACTCCCCCTCCCCCCGAATAAGCTACGATCTTACAGTGTCTTCTTGGTTGCAGCACGCTGCGCTGTCATGGCAACATGTACATTCAGTCATGAGGAGAAAGGCTGCCATTGACTCTTTAGGTAGTTGTAATGTTGCGTGTGCCCCCACTGTTATATCGCACAGTGCTTATGTTAATCACCACAGCTGTCTTAAACTACAATGCAAACCCACACTTTTATTTTTACTATATATAGTAATATATATATAGTAAAATAATTTATGAATATAAAATATGTATTGAATGCTTCATTGTAGATAATTATGTATTGCTCAAGGGAAGGGGATGAGATCTAATCATGATATGACTGTGTATAAGCTCTACTTAGGTTTGGCACTCAGCTTCAATAAGCCAATATTAGATCAGTCAAGGCTGACTTACCCTGTTGTTAAGACTACAGACACACTGACCTCCACACGCAGAATACTAGATGTGAATCAACAGAGGTAGGGGATATGTTTTTAGGGGTAGGGGAGTGGTGACCAAAAGGAAATTGCTACCTTTTTTAAATGAACGCATAACTTGAGATACTAAAACACACAACAATAATGTCAATACTCAAAGCTTAACCAGTTGAGAAAAACAGGATGATGGACAGTATGAGGGTTGACAAAAGGATTTCGGCCTCTGAATCTCCCCTTGAGAAATCCATGGCTTGTGCCTGAGTCCACAAGCACCACCACACTCAAAGAAATGCCACATTCATCCAGAAAATTCAAACCCTCTACTTAAGTGCCCTGGAGAACTGAGAAAAGCGAAGCCAGTCGCATTTGAGCAATCCCCCTCTAACATATACAAGGTATGTTAGCAAGGCAGTACCATTCTTATGTGGTAAAAAGGGAAAGCCACTATGTGTGCGACACCTGATCCACTTTTCCTTCAGAAGCACAATGGAGCCTTGTGCAAGAAATGAAGGGGGCCCACCTCACTGTTATGAGCCAGTATGAGATTGCCTTCTAAGCAACTAATTTTCCCCCAGGCTGTTTGCCAGCATCCATCATTTGATTCATATGTCTCAGACCTCACTCTCCACACTGGAAAAGTGGGCAGATCCTCGACGAGAGCACAGACTCTTGGTTTTGAGGGGAAGATGTGGTGATTGGTATCTTTGAGGCTGGGGTACTGAACGCAGTCTATGGTATTGGAGCTTGGCACTGGAGGAGGACATGGAGGAGGGCTGTGGGGCACCAGGTGTTGAGGAAATGGCTGATGGGGATGAGACAGAGGAGGAGGAGGTGGGTGGAGGGACATGAATGGGAAGAGAGGATGATGGAGGTGCAGGGAGAGCTGGAACCATAGGTGGGGGCAAAGATGGTGGTAGTGTCTGAGGAGGTGATGATGGCTCTCTGGACCTTTCAGAATGCTGTGATCTCTGAACACTGAGATTGGACTGACTTCCAGATTTTGCCTGGCTTTGGGCCCGGTCTAGTTTGGAGGATTGCCGTTTGGTCCGGGTGGTGCTGCTGAAACTTTGGCAGTGAGGCACCAGCTCCTCTTGACTCTGAGAGGTCACCCGGTTCCACTTAGAGTGGTGGGGTGACTGGCAGGAACAGGCAGTATGGCCTCGACTCTTCTCTTGGGATCTGCTTTTGGACTTCTTTTCAGTCTTCACAGGTAATTTGTCCACAGACCAGTATCTTCGAGGCGGAGGGGGGGTTAAAGGTGGTGGTGGCCACTGATTTGACCCTACACCTCCAGAGCCCCATCCTGATCCCCCTCCAAAACCCCAGCTGCTCTCACCACCTCCCAGTCCCAAAAAGAAGTCATCCCTACTGTTGATGCTACCACCTCTCTCTCTAGCAGGATAGGTACCAAAAAACCATCCTCCACCCCCAATCCCTCCAACAGCCCTTCCTTCATGTCCCTCCCAGTATCTCTCAAACTTACCAAATTCCCCTGAAGAACCTTCATCATCTGTATAGATCTCAACAGTTTTGTCTCGTTCTCTTTCAGACTCTGAATCCATTCCTCTACTCTCTCTTCTTCTTCCCCGTTCCTCAGTTCTTTCTCTCTCCTCCTCCGATTCCTCCTCCTCCTCTTCTGATTCCCATTCATGGAAAGCCAGACCTTCTCTTGAACAGGACTTACCTCTTCCATTCTTTCCCAAAAGGGGTCGACTCTCACCTCCTTTGCCACGTTCCTCTCTCTCAGACCCAAAAGACCGTCGACGCTTATAGTTCACAGGAAGCAGGGGTAGAAATGATGACGGAGACTCAGAATTTGGGTTACCACTACCCCAAAATTTGACTGATGTTGAGTGTTTACTTGAAGTAGTATAGCGCTTATTATTTGACCTTGGCCTGGAATGGTGATAGGATTGAGGACTTCTGTGATGTTTTTCTCTTCCCCTACCTCCTTCTTCATCATCACCATCATGATCATCCCTCTCCCTCCTTCCCCCCTCTCTTGATATGTCCCACTCATAACTCCTGTTAGAGCTTTCACTCTTCTTCCGAAAGGAGCTACGCCTAAGTGCTGGGTAGGAAGAAAAATCCTGTTCCATCCCTTTTTCAAATACCTCTTTTCTCTCAGTGTCAACCTCCTCCTGTCCAGACCGTTTTTCCCTCTCCCTTCTTCTGGATTTCTCCCCTCTCTTCTTTTTCTTTTTCACTTTACGCCTTTTGCGCTCTCGCTCCCTCTCACGCTCCTCCCTCTTCTTTTTCTTTCTGCCTTTCTTCCTCCTTTTTCTCTCTCTTTCCCTCTCTTTGTGATGCCTTTTTTCATCCTTGCCCTTGCCTTTACCCCCACCTGCTCTTCTGGCTCTCTCCTTCTCCCCCCAGGAGGCCCACCATTCTTGAAGTTGCGCCAACTGGCTTCCGGCTCTGTCTCTCATCTGTGCCTTCTGTGGGCGAGGTTTGCGGGGTGGTATGGGTGGGGGTGGAGGACTGCAGGGAAGGGAGCGAGATGACATACGTGAACGACTTTTTCTTCTACCCAAAAGAAGGCTAGATTCCTCTGTAAGCTCATCTGTGTCATACTCCTCATATGCCTCTCTTGCACCAGCCCTGTACCTGAAACTCTGGGATGATGAGTAAGAAGACGACGAGTATGAAGGAGAGTTGGATCGTGAGACTGATACAGAAGAGGAGCTGGAAGAGGAGCTAGAGGTGCTGGAGGAGCTGGATGTGTAGTGCACAGAAGGTGAGGGTGAAGGAGGTGTTTGGGTGGGGGAGGACAGGGGAACAGGTACAGAAAGAGGCAAAGCAGGGGGACGACGTCCCCTCCGACCCCCTCCATCCCTCACTCCATACCTGCCCCCACCTCTCCTCCCCAATGGAAGTATGTTTTCATACAGAGGGCCTCCGGAGCCTTTTCTTTTTGAAACACTGCTTCTCCTCCAGAAGGACTGCTGTGGTGGAGAAGGATGAGGTAATGCTGGGTTCATGGTTAAGTGCCCAGAAGGTTGGTTTTTTGTTGGTACCCTTGGGTTTCCAGAGGACTTTGTTCGATGTGTGGTTTTTGGAGTTTGGGCACCTACAGTCTGTGGGTCTGCAGAGACTCCTAGGCCCTCCGGATCAATTGGACCATAGTATCTTTTGTATTCATCCAAACCACCCTCCCCACCACCTACTCCAGCCCAGTGGGGTGGTATGCCCTGTGGGAACTGTGAAATGTCTGTTATTCCGCTGCTAACAATGCTAGCTCTTTCAGGGCCAGTTTTTGGACGTGTCCACCGATCCACCACAGCCAGTCGTCGATCATGACGAGGTAAAAATGTTGAGCATGGCATGGGTGCTCCAAGAATTGGGCTGTTTGAGGGCCCAAGGGCCATGCCTGAATGCCCAGCTGTTGGTGGAGAACCAGGAAGAAGGGCATTGTACACTGGCTGTTGCTGTTGCTGGTGATGTTTCTGTTGTTGCTGCTGTTGTTGTTGTGCCATGGTAATAGAAGGGTTGGCTACAGATGTAGCAACCACATGAGGTGGGGGAGGAGGGGGCAAAGTGGAGACATGGTGGTATTGTGGAAGTGTGCTTTGGGAACCTCCAGGGGCTGTTTCATCTTCAAAACTGCAGCAGCTGTACATTCCCTGTAAGAGAAAGATTTATTCATAAAACATCCTGTGAAGCAAACTTGTCCTCCTTGGTGATACATACCAATTTAGACACTTAGAAAAATGCTTCAGTAAAACAGTAGATGTGAAGTATTAGCATAACAATGAAAGTGTCAGTATGTTTAGCACTTTGATGATGCAAGGCAGCACACACTGCAACCTCAAATAACCCTTTCAGAGGCACTGGCATTAGTTTAAGGCATTCCACTACCTTAGCATCTCATCTTATTTGATTACTTTACATGTTGCTCAAAAATATGCACTGTTTCATTATGTACTTTTTGTTGATAAGCCGTGACCCAAGCAGACAGGTCAGACAGTAGAAATGTAGGGTGAATGAATGATACATTTTCTACCCATTCTATGATATTATCTTACGGAGAGAGGTGGTAGACTCTAAGAAAATCGCCTTATGTATTCAGTAAGAATACTAGGTGTCCTGTCACAGTAACAGCATGAACTTTGCAAATATACTGGAAGGGTCCATTTTATGGATTTAAAGTGTGCATGCTGCAGATTACTATCTGTCATTTTTGTATTTTCAAGTCTCAGTTATATGTGGTACTATAATTCTGACTACAATTCTCTCCACTATAACAATTTAGGGAAACAAGTAGGTAAAGATGGTCTTATCTATTTACCCGACTGAAGGCCAGTAGGAAGTCCAGTCCTTTTGAACGACCCAAGCAGTGACGGAGTTTCCAGTAAACCAGGTGTTCCCAGGCAAAGACCAGGAGGCTCAGACCCATGGCAACCAAGAGCATGTAGAAGACCCCCGCCATGTTGTCTATGTCCAGCTTAGAGCTCATCACCTCAATCTTATCATTATGGCAAATCCCAGAAAGCCAGAGCCGTTCAAGCATGTCAATTTCATCTGGAAAAGACGGGAGGGTGGGCAAAGGGTGAGGAGATTAACAAGCTCAGGAAAGATAAGGACAAACAGTGAAACAAGAAGGAAAGGAGGGAAGAGAGAATAAAATAACATAAGCAGGGAAAAAGGACTAGCAGAGAAGGAAAAATGAAGGAAATGAAAAGGATTAAAGACCTTTTGTTGGGAAGCTGACACTCTTTTTCATGGGAAAGGAGTGAACTGAGAATAGCTTTGAGCCAGTGGTAATTTCTGTCTGGTTTACATTATTATTGGATTGTGACAAAGGAGTGGAAAAGGGGGAAAAAGAGAGAATGAGAAAGAGGAAACATGAAAAAGCAGGAGAAGGAAAACCATGTGGTAGATAAAGATGGATGGAGAGAGATAATAACAGCTTTGATGGAGGTCTGAAATGGGCTGGTTTCTAGCATCTTGTGAGAAGACAGGCCCAAAGTGGTTTGGAGATGAAAGCACCGGACTGATGGGCTTACCACCCAACAATACCCATTAGTTCATTGGACAGCGGAAAAATGTCACCATGAAGAATGTAAAGGCAAAAAAAGAGCATTGGTAAAAACACATTACATGCATTTAGGTGGCTTCTTTCTTTCAAGGATTACTCTTCCCATAGTTTAAGGGAGAGGCAATAGCAATTAATTTTTTTGTCAAAACAAATAAAACACCCAAAACACAATTGGTCCCAGGTTTTTGAGTTCATCAACTTATGAAAATTCAGCCCAGAAACATGGGTTAGGCAATGGCATAGGTAATGGAAAATGTAATTATGTGAGCTGAAATCACATCACATTTCATCACATTTATTGAAATAGGGGAAATCTCTCCTAATAAGAATCCGTAGTCAAATACATGTCAGAATTAAATATCTAGTCTACTGCAGTGTTTACTGTCATGACCCTATGGCTATTAGTGTGTTCATTAACTTTGAGATTTCCTTCTTAATTTTATTCATCAAATTTCAATAAGCCTCTTCCAGCTTCCTTTCATATTCAGTGCTTCAGCCTGACAAGAGGCTCACTGTCTTCCTCATCAAAAGAGCTTCAACAAAGTCAGAGGAAGAAGGAGAGAGAAGACTAGTGTGAAAGAGAGCAGGGAAAGTCAAATCAATGCTCATGTCATGCAAAGTTTTGGGTAACATTTTAAAATACTGTTTCCTAGGTAATAGTTAATTCCTAGTTAATAACTATACAGTAATTAAGCAGGGATAAATTAGTAGTGCTAATTAGTAGTAGGGCTATCGTGAGGTGCCACTTAATGAGATAGCAATTTAAAATCTGCAAATCTAGAGCAAAAACAAGGGGCAATCTTCTGCAACCTTTGGAGTGCCCGTGCTTGTTTAAGAAATGGTGCCCTCCACACATTTGTCAAGATAGAAGCTGTGGAAACAGGAGGAATGCTCTTTTAAAGAATCCCCTCTTTGTTTCTTAAATGGCTGAAAAAAAGCAAAATAAAAAAAGTATTATTATTTTTTATTATTCTTTTCAGCTTAGAAGTTGGTGGTTATTTTTTGTTTGTTGAAATAAAGAAATAAGTTTTTAAATAGCAAAGCCTGAAAAATAGTTTTGCTTGCAATACTGTCAGAAGGGACACCATTATAAAGTAATTTTTATTTAACATATGGACTTGTTGGGTTCTTTTTTGTCTGTGTTTACAGCTATTTGTGCTGAATGGGTAAACTGAAGTTACATTCTTAATAAGCACTGTAATATTTAATTAATAATATTTTTGTGATCTGTGGCTAATTATGTGCTCAACAGGCAACATAATTTGCTCTTTGAATCTGCTCACTATTTTTGTGTACCTCGAAACTGAATATTTTATGGATTGTGTTTACCTCTACTCATATTCAATGCATCATTTTAAAGGGTAACAATTATTATTATTATTTTGACTCAAATCAAGCCTAGTATAATTTACTTCATTATAGTGCTTGTCATTTGTTGCCTCAGTTTTATTAAGAAGTTATGAGGTATTATTTTGTACAGGTATCCAGATTAGTATTTTAGCCAGGATCTCTTTGTGGGCAGACTTTTGACTCACACTACCACGGGCATTTACATGACCAGCACCAGCACTGTGGATGACCCCACACACCCCTCACACACCCTCTTCTCTCTCCTAACTGGCAAAAGGTTCCATAACATATGGGCCACCACTGCCAGAACAGGAAACTTCCCTCAGTGTCACGGGTGCGTACCCATCAAGGAAGGAGGCACAGGCGCGGACTTCCATACTTAAAGAGGGGTTTATTTACACGGGGGAAAAC
>JBBPCZ010000148.1:6356013-6367929 GCA_037974445.1 Brycinus macrolepidotus | reverse complement strand
AAAGTCCGAACAGCTGAGGCTGTCCAAATAGAAGGCCGCTGGTGGCCTCTAGTGGCCACGGGCCGGAACCGTGACACTCAGGCCATCAGACTCCTCAATCAGAACTGAATCATAATCTAACTGGGCAATTTTGACATAATTGTGAATGTTCTGATTTTGGCATATGTGCTCTTCTGCCTTTCCAAGAACAACGTAGTTATAGGGCAGTTTTCCCCTTGTTCACAGCATCTCCATTCCTAAGATGTTTTTTTATATCCCCATCTTTCGAAGATGCCTTGGCCACCAAACCATGGTTTAACAAGCAGTTTTAAATATAGCTTTTGTCCTATCATATACAGACTTTACATGACCTCTCACCTACTGATACATGTCTTAATCCTTTAATCCCTCACCTATTACTTTTCCATGAACTGAGGCATACTTCATAAACAGCTGCATTTCTATCATCATCATCATTAGGGATCAGTTTGCTGGTAGGAGACTTAAGTAAAAGCAGCAGCCTACCTAGAACACTGCTGTGCTTCTCTGATCTTGCTTTGTCAGAGAGCTGCTAGATGAAAAGAGACAAGGTGAAGCCAGTCATGGCAGTCTAACTCTTTCCTATATAAACGTTGCTACAAGCTTGTGATCTTCCTAGTTACACTTCGGAGGTCTGTGTCCTTCACTTCGGATTCTACACATAAAGAAGCATTTTAGCTGCAATTAAACGTTCTCAGCATGGTAAAGGCTGTGTTTGACACTGTTTGGTAGTTTTAAATCAAGGAATATGTACTGCATAGTTGGTAGATCATTTACGACTGATGAAAGAATGAATAGGGCAGTTAACGCATGTGAATTAGAATTGCAAACTGTAGGGGTGTCACCGTCAAATATATTAGTAACAGGATAATCTAGTGATTTTGGTAATTAATTGAATAATCATAAACATAATTTATAACAGGGAACACTTCATATACATGAATCTTGACACCATAAACATGAGCACATTCATGAGATTCTGCTGGTACGGGTTTCCTCTCTCTAAAACCCCCTTGTGGAAAATGCTCCATTGTAAAGATCTTTGAATTCCCTGTTTATCATTCAAACTGCAGCATAATCACTAAGCAGATTCATCAAGAGCTGATCTTTTTTTTTTTTATCGAGTAATCGTGACAGCCCTAGTGAACTGAACATTTATTTTAAGGTCTAGTCACCACATTACAGCAACTAACCTATATTTGCTCTTTAGTTATGCCCACACTACAAAATATTCAGGCCTTCCCATATTATTGTTTGGTGTGGGGTGAGTATAATTTACTCTCTACCGTAGCAATCTACTCACAGTCCAGTACTGACAAGTCCAATTTTGAGTTGTAAATATTAAACAGATTTAATATTTATGGCTCAGCATCTCATTGCTGGGGGGGATATGAAATGCTGTGCTGATGTAATGCGTGAAAGACTGTTAATCAAAGACAGCAGAGCTGAATGGACAGCCGAGATGAATAAAAGGTTCTAAGAGATATGACTGTTGATTGGGTCGCTTTTGTGAAAATTTTCTGAAAGAGTTTGATGTTTTGGTCTGAGTAAATCTTGCAGTGTAGGGGACTTTGTAGGGGGACTGACTAAAGACCAAAAAATCTGGCATAATGTGTGGGGTGTGTTTATGAGAATTTTTAAAATCCTGTATTGTGGGCCAAGCATCAAGTTCAGACAAGGTAAATGTAAGATTTTTTCCAATTTCATAATACAAAAGTCTTATCTTAATTTAGGATTTATAATTTATCTCGACTCAGGAAATCCTAGGTTGAATCTCGAATGGCTCCTTACTCCCTACATAGTGCACTACGTAGGAATTAAAATATGTGCTCTTGCACCTTCATGGTCCACAATATGTATGACAGATTTTGCCATTTGGTATTCAGCCATGTGTTTAGAATTCTTACAGAATTTACAGAGTGCACTACGAAGGTAGAAGGAAGCACTTTCTGATTAAGCCCAAGTCTACTCTATTGGGGGTAATACTCAGCTGTTACGTCTGTTACTGGTTATACTTTATTTGAGTGGTCTATACAGATTACTTACAGAAATTTCCATTGTTAATCTGGTAAAACTCACTTAATAAGTACTTAATCACATGAAAACACACTGACTCATTTCAGATATGGGGAACGAGTGTTAGGAGATCTTTCAGTTCAGCAGCAATTTACATAGCCTGACAAATGTAACTCATAAGAATGAACTTTGCATCCATGCATTTTTTCATACTAGGATGGCAACATGTGGTGCAATATTCATGATATAAGACAATATGGTGCCAGAGTATTCAATTTTTTCTTTAATTAAATATTAACCATAAATGTTTCATGACTTGGATGAATATTTCTGCTTCTTTAATCTCTTGGCTTCTTTAAGGTAGTCACTATAGAACCTTCAATGTTATGTGGAGATTTTTTCATTTAAAACTTTAGAAAGGTTCTTCACATACTTACACATTTACAAAAAAGGTTCCATCCATCAAAAGATGCTTTAGGGAACTTTAAGTGGTTATTCTATGAGAGCGATCCTTCAAAGAACCCTTCATTTTTAAGAGTGTAGCAATTTTTTTGTGGTAGCAAATTGCTTTTGTTCATGCAAGTATTACAAATGTAATCACACAGTGGTCCTCTCACCATCTCCCACCAGCTGCAGCAAAGCGAGGTCTAGTGGCCGTTTCCAGCGGGAGTTCTTGTGCAGGGCAATGCCATATCCTGTAGTGGCAAACACCTTTCCTGAACCTATGGTCATTACTTTACAACCTTCGTCCTTCCGTGCCATGTAGTTCAGCACAGCTGCATCATAAATAAATGCATCCAATTTTCTGTGTAAAAGGACATATAAGAGGACAAAGTGACAGAGTGAAAGAGAAAGGAAGAGGACATGGACACAAATATTTGATATTAACTGGTTAAAAAAGGGGCACTCCAAACTAAAACCAGTAGGTATATGTTATTTGTAATGTTCTATAGTATTCTATAGCGCAGCACTGTATTCCTTTCATCAGTTTGACAGAATTGACAGTTTTATGTTTTTGAAAATTCTCTCACTACAACACACAAACATTGGGAATCCTTTCAGTCCATTCTGACCACAAGCCTAGCCATTGATCCATAGGCTAATAAATACAACCAAGACACTGTCAGTGTAACTCTTACCTCAGTGCATCGAATGAAAAAATAATTCAGCCACACCCACTGCTAACATGTATACAAAATGAACATATCCATGCAATATCTGTAGAAAATACTGCCAGTAGAATGAGTCATGCTGAAGAGCTCAGTGACTTTAAACATGACACTGTCACTGTCACTGTCACTGCCAAGTCAGTAAAATTTGGAACAGTCAGGGTCAGGTGAAAAATCTCTTCTGAAGTGATGAATCACGCTTCTCATGGTTTGCCCAGGATAATGCACCCGAAAAAAATGTGCAGTGTCAACAGTAGAGTTTGGTGGAGGATGGATAATGGCCTAGGATGTTTTTTTAGGGTCTGGGCTAGGCCCCATAGTTCTTGTGAAAGGTAATGTTCATGCTCCAGTATACAAAGACATTTTAGACAATTATAAGTTAATAACTTTGTGGCAGCAGATTCAAGAAGACCCTTTCCTGTTCTAGCACGTCCAACACCAGTGCCTGCTCTTTAGACTGCTCCTCTTTTAGGCACAAATTCACACATTCACACTCCAAAGTCCTGTGTAACATCTTCCCAGAGGACTGGAGGCTGTTAAAGTTGCAAAGGGAAGGGAACTCCACCTTATGCCTTGGAGTTGCCTTGGAATGGGATATCCAACAAGCTCGTAAAGGTGTGATGCTCAAGTGTCTACACACTTTTGGACTTACATAGTGCGTGTGGTATCCTAACAGCAATGTTAGCTATCCTCCTTACTTCTGCATTAAAAAAATTGCAATTAGCTTGCCTCAAAGAATCAACCCCAAAGGAGAAATTTGCTCCTAAAATAAGCCATTAGGAAAGAGTTGTCCTAGTCTTTAACTGTAAAAACTCACTCTAGAGACTGCTGCAGTGCTGCTGTAGGACATGCTGTGGGAGCAGGCATGGTTGCAACATAAGTAGCTATTTTACATTTTGGCCAGAAAAATGCCTTTAACGATTATGCTGAAAAACAGAAAACCTCTTTAAAAAACAAAAGCACACACTGAAAGAGAGCAAGCAAGTACACAGTTTCTATAATGAACCAGAATGCTGTTCCTGTAGCTTGCCATTAGCTCAAAGCCTATCAATAATCTTTTAGAAAATCTGCTGGACACATTACAAGGGTGGAAAAATATAGTCCTGCATTCTTGCCAATCTGCATAATCTCTTTCAAACACAGATGCGGTGCAATGCATATTCATGCCTGTTGCATGCATAATGTATAAATATGAGGTTTAGATATATATACACACACAGACTGTCTGAAATATTCCCCAAGGGATGTGAAAATGGCATAGTACTGGTACCACAATGCTATTTTCAAGATAGGTTAGCAGAGACATGACAATATAAAATTAAGGTCAAAGATCAAAGCTTAAGACTTAATTATTCAACAGCGCCGTGATAGTCGTTGACGGTATGCAGGCAGGTTGATATCAAGAGACCAACAAAACAATGGCAGATGACATTGCATATATTTCTAATAGTGGTTCTCAACCTCTGTCCTGTTGATTCCCCTGCCCTCCACATTTTAGTGTTTTCTCTGCTCTTACACACATACTCTAACCCAGGAAAGGCTTGTTAATTAGTTGTTTGCATCAGGTGTATTAAGAACATGGAACAATTCTAATATGCAGACCAGGGATGCTAAGACCACTGTTGGGAACCACTGATTTATAACAAATACATTTGCTACTCCTAAAAGCATTTCCCAGTATAAATCAGCTGTATCTAAACTCATTGGTCATTTTATGAGAAATATCTACTTTATGTATACTTTGTAGGTTAATTTACAAACAGTTGCTACACAATTTATCAAAAACTCTCTACCTCAGGAGTCACCGGTTTCCCAGTTCTGTGTCCAGCAGAGTTTTCCTACACAAAAACACTTGATTCAGCTTCTCTGTTAAGTGCCAGGTTTAATGTGCGTGTTAAGAACAGGAAAATCACCAAATGTTGCAGAACTGCAGACCTTCAGGATGTCTGTAATGTTTTTTACATCTGTAATGTTCTCCTTGTTTTTCTTGATTTTTGAATGTTCCTTGTATTTTTCCCTCTGTTTGCTTGTCTATGTTATTGTTTACATTCTCTATGAGCCTTTGTTTACCTAGTCATGTGGCTGTGGTTGTGGGTGAGTCTGTTGTTATTTTGGTCTTAGCCCCACCTTGGCCCACCCCCCTTGTTATGTTGTCCACCTGTGTCATGTTACTGTCTCCTCCCCTGCCCAGGTGATTCCCTAGTTAGCATAAATACCTCCTGTGTTTCAGTCTATGTTTGTGGATTTTTTGTATGTTACCTGGTATACTCCCTGTTGACTTATAATATTCCTGTTAAATAGCCCATTTTTGTGCTTGTCTTTGTTTAATTTCCTAATCTCTTGTGTTTAAGCCTTGCTCTTAAATACTATTCTTAGGGTTTTGCAGTGTTCTTGTTTTGCAGTGTTCTTCATTTATGTTTGTATTGTTGTTTCATGTTTTTCATGTTAAACATTTGTGGATCTCGCACGTACATCATGTTTGCCTCGACCCTCACTCATTACAATGTCTTTTTAGTTCAATTTGTCAGTGTCCAGTCAATAACTGTCTATAACTGTGTACAGAGACAATAACTTTTTAACAAGTTTTTTTATATGCCATATTTGTGTTAGAGATTCTTTAGTCCTTTATCAGTGGTCAGCTTCAGTCTCCAGACTATTGGTTGGGTAATTTTGGTTTGCTGACTATTGTTAGACCAGCAGTAACAGTGAAGTGTTTAAAAACCCCAGTAATGATGCTGACATGTTGTCCCTGCTGTTCTGAGAATAGTCCATCACTCAAATAACATCTGGTCAGCGGCATTCATGTGGTGGTACCCCTCATTGATGCCTGCAAGACATTCCAAAAAAAGTTGGGACGAGGGCAACTTAGGGCTTCTAATGAGGCAAAAAAAATTGTGATTTCAAACAGGTGAATATAATCATGATCTGGTACAAAAGCAGTATAAATGAAAGGATGAGTCTTTGAACAGCAAAGATGGGCGGAGGATCTCCAATTTGTCAACAAACGAGTGAGAAAATTTTTTAAAACAATTTAAAACACATCCGCGGCAGGAGCAAGCAAACTCTCCTCAGCCGGCACTGTCCAGGGTGTTAAAGAGGACGAGAGCAGTCATGAACCAAAACAAAGAGGCTACGCGCCCCTTCAGCACCTTTGGTGTGGACCAACCCAAAGCTTCGGAGCTCTCCGATGAGGCTCACCAGCAGCCGCTACGGCTGTCCCGTTAATGAGAAGAGTGCGCCCTATATCAGGGACATGTGAGGAGGAGGAAGAGACAGATGAGGATCTCCTAGTAAGCGCATGAAACTAACCGCTCTCCATTTATATTCCCTTACGGGAATGCGTCAGTCTATCTGGACGATGTGGTCATTCACTCGGCATTGTGGCACGATCATCTATTCCACTTAGGCCAAGTATTGACAGAACTCCGCCGGGCTGGGCTCACGGATAATCCCCATAAATGTCATTTGGGCTTGACGGAGGCACAGTACCCGGGCTTCCGGATCGGGCGGGGATTACAGCAGCCCCAAGAGAGGAAAGTAGAGGCTGTGAGTTCTTATCCCCGTCCGGTCTTGAAGAAGCAGGTGCGGGTCTTCCTCGGGCTGGTCGGTTAATATTGCCGATTCATGCACTGCTCACTAACCAGGGTGGTTGTCAACTTCAAGTTGTGTCTGTGTCTGTGTCCGAGCCTCACTAGGTGGTGCTACACAATGTTCCTCAAAGAAAGATGGGAAAGGATTTGCATTTTTCTCCCTCATGAAATAATATCATGAAACAATTCAAAGAATCTGGAGGAATTTCAGCACATAAAGGGCAAGGGCGAAAGTCTAAGCTGAACACTTGTGATCTCTGTGATCACTGGTTCAAGAACCATCATTCATCAATATCTAATATAACCACACGGGCAAGGGATTGCTTTGGCAAACATTTATCAAGCACTACAGTACAGTGTTACATTCACAAATGCCACTTAACTTTACCATGCAAAAAAGAAACCCTATGTTAACCATGTCCAGAAGCAGCGTCAACTTCTTTGGGCTCGGAGGCATCTGGGATGGACCAAAACATAGTGGAAACGTGTAGTGTGATCAGACGAATCAGTATTCCAGATCTTTTTGGAAAAAATGGACACTGTGTGCTCCGGACCAAAGATGAAAAGAACCATCCAGACGGTAATCAGCAACAACTCCAAAAGCCAGGGTCTGTCATGATATGGGGTTGTGTTGGTGCTCTTGGCAAAGGTACTTCTGTGATGGCAGCAGTAATGTAAAAAAGTACATTCAGATTTTAGAGCAACATATGCTGCCTTCATATGCTGCCTTGTACTGTTGCACACTTTAAGACATGTTTGCAGGAATAATGAGGCAAAATAACACCTGAAACGCTTCATCACTTGGTATCTCGAGTGCCAAAATGTCTGTTTGTGAACCGCAGGCAAACAGCTAGTAAAACGTCAGTTCTTGAAGTTGTTGTGTTGGAAGCAGGAAAATGGGTAAGCTTAAGGAGTTGAGCGACTTGGACAAGAGACAAATTGTAATGACTAGACAACTGGGTAAGAACATCTCCAAAAATGGCAGACTTTGTATGGTTTTCCTGGTATGCAGTAGTTAGTACCTACCAAAAGCAGTCCAAGAAAGGACAACCAGTGAAACTGTGACAGGATTGTGGGCACTCGACACTCACTGATGCACATGGAGAGCGAAGACTAGCCCATCTAGCAAACAGAGGAGCTGCTGTAGCTACTGTTTACTGCTGAAAAAGTTAATGCTGTCTACAATAGAAAGGTGTCAGAACACACAGTGTTTTGCAACTTGCTGTGTATGAGGCTGCATAGCTGCAGACCAGTTACGAGTGCCCATGCTGAGCCTTTTCAACCTCTGAAAGAACCTACAATGGGCACATGAGCATCACAACTTAACCATGGAGCAATGGAAGAAGCATGTACATTGCTTACCTGGGGAAGAGGTGCTACCAGGATGCACTATGGGAAGAAGGCAATCTGGTGGAAATTTGTGTAATGCTCTGGGCAATGTTCTGCTGGGAAACCTCAGACCCTGGCATTCATGTGAATAATACTTATTTGGAGACCAAATACACCCCTTGATGATATTTCAGCAGGATAATGTATTCTGCCACACTGCAAACTTTTGCTCAGGAATGGTTTAATGGCTTAAGAAGACAAAGAGTTCAAGGTGTTGACTTCAGTTCCCCAGATGTCAATCTGCTGGAGCTGTGAGATGGACAAACTAGTTTGATCCATTGAGGCCCTACTTGGCAACTTACAGGACTTTAAGGATCTGCGGCCAATATCTAGTTGCAAAATACTACAGCACGCTTCCAAAGGTCTTGTGGAGTCCATACCTTGATGGATCAGAGCTGTTTTGGTGTGCTACGGCCCTGCCTGTGGTGGTGGTGGTGTGGCCTTGCTTGTGTGTTCCTGTTGTATTCTGCTATCGGCAGGAGCTGGCAGTCAGCCTAAGGGCTACAAAAGGGCTAACTGGAGGACCCATGCTGTTCCCTTAACTCCTCTTGAGCATGGCTTTGACTTTGTATTCCTGATATTTCAATATTTTTATCATTCTTATTTTATTAAATCAAATTACTTTATTTGATTGGTATCCACGTGAGGTATCCCTTAGTGTTGCCTCGCTAAACAAGTCTGGTTATCATAACAGGTGGCAAGATTGGGACCAACACAATATTCTGCATGTGGTTTTAATGTTATGACTGATTGGACAATATTTCAAGAAACACTGGTATTTCAGAAAGAGACTGTTCTTTAAAAAGTCTCGGTCTCTGATTTATGGTCTATGCTTAATGGGAAAATCTTACTTCATGCAATGCACTAGGTTGCTAATTTGGGTTTAATGTGACTGCTTTGGATGAAAACAGAAAGATTAGTTGGTGAGAAATTGTGATGAGGAATTATGGTCCTCCCTAACGCATCACAAAAGGGTGGAAGTCAGCTTCCCCTCTCCAAACCTGAGCCTGCTGACAGAATAATTAACGGCTCCACATTGATCTATGGTGTCACCCACCTCCATCCGTTACTTTCTAGCACATTTGTTTTTCTTGTTACATAAAAGAGCGTCTTGATTCTCTGGGATAATCCATTAGTGAGCTTGTCGATTTTAAGACCAGTGCTAAAACAGGACTGATAGCTTTGACTTTTGGCAAGAAAAGCATTAGCAGAATAGTCATACTTCATGTAATTTAATGAGCAATTACGAGCCAAAACAGAGGCAGCTATTGTAACCATAGTCTATAAATTAAACACTGAGTCAATTTACACCTTTTTTAAGGCTATGCAAAATAAATGCAGTGTTAGATTAAACATATTAAATAATGATAAAGAGAGTAGGCTAAAATCAGTGTACACGTTGTTTTACTTTACACTGCAGTGAAGGTACTTCAGAGCCGCTTCAGGCACTAGTAGTTAAAGGGGTTCTATGGCACTCATGCCATAGCTGGTAACATGGCATGCTGTTAACATCTGTTGTAAACATGCCTACTTGACTCTTACTGCGGTGCCACTGACTTCTGATGATGTCCCTTGAAACTAGGAGAATGTTTTAAAAACCACAGCTGCTTTGGGGTGGATTTTTGGGGACAGGCTGTTTGAAATGATTTTTTAAAGCAGAAGGGGAGCAAGGAGTTTCCCAAAGGTTGTGTAACACGTTTGAGTAATCCATGCTGGGCGTTGTAGTGAGAGGACACTGAGGATGAAGACACAAAATCATGTATTCTGTCAAATAGACAAGGCTGAGAGATGTAATGCTGTGCTACAGAATACTGAATACCACTAAAATAACATATTAAAATTTAGTTACATGCTGGAAAGCCCCTTTAACATATCACTTGAAATGGCTGTGTGACCATGGCTATGTGTTCTCATTAAAAAATTGGGCATCCATAAAAATAAAGTAATTAAGCAAGAATAGGAGAAAAAAAACAACTGGTAAAAAGAAATAAATAAATAAGATACATCCATAAAATCTGGCTGTTATTAACAGGTGCATGATACTTGGAAAACCTTTTTTAATGATAAATGCAGTATTCTAGGAGCACTGATATTCATGATATAGTCAGAAAAGAGTATTGTGATGTAATTTAGTATGATAACAAAAGCATTTTGTCATCTTGCCCGGGGGTCAGGTGGACCGAGGGTCAGTCTCTGTATGAGAGCTAGCTATAATATGAGAGTAAGAGAGATATTCATAATAAACGTTCTGTGACCTTATCGCCTCCTTGAGTGAGGCGATTAAGTTTCCTTGAGTGATCGTCCACTCACCCAGTCTTGAGGTTGTCAATAGCCTCCTCGACACCTCTCTGGTTATTGCGCACCATGAACTGATGCATGTTAGGATAGTTGCTGCGGATGTTCTCCTCCGTGCTCCCATTAGGGACGGTGCCGAAGCGAAGCGGGGGGTACTGCTCTGTGGGCTGCTGAAACTACAGGCAGAAAAAAAGAAGCAAGAATCTGTCAGACCACCAATCAGATTACAGGACAAATGTCAGATACATTTCATGGGTACTTCTCTTTCATTCTCTATCTGCAGAGTATCATCCAAAAGGATCTATCCTTCAGCTATCTCCAGTGATAATCACTTAATTAGGCTTTAAATCATTTTATCCAGTTTGAGTGAGGACACAGCAACTTTAATAGCACAAACAATAGTGAGTGTTATAGAGAACAGTGTTCTGTGATTGGTGATGTTAGACCAAGAGGGCTCTTACATATGTAACAATTACCTTCTTATCGCTGAGGCCAGACACTGTGTCTATGTACTCCTCTTGGATCATGAAAGCAGCCAGGTTAGCAGTGTAGCTCGCCAAAAAGATGACGGCGAAAAAAGCCCACACCAGGACCATGATCTTACTGGTAGTTCCTCTAGGGTTCTCCACAGGAACAGAGTTATTAAAGACCAGGGCCCACAGCAGCCAGATAGACTTCCCTATGGTGAACTTTGATCCTCCTGCCTCTGAGACAGAAAAAAAAGAGATAAAAAATGACCCAGTCGTGCAACTGGCTGAAGTATTAGAAAACAGACAGGATGGGGAGCAAGAGCATAGTGCAGAATGGATTTCCATTTCATCTGTTTTCCATGAACTGCTGAATTGAATTATCATAGTAATGACTACATACATCAATTAGTAATCAGCGAAGTTCTGCTATGCTGATTTCATTCCATATGGATCTACAGGAAGAACCTCAAATAATACTTACTCTTCCCACTTTGTAGACTTCTGTTGTATCCAACAGGGCTGAAAAACTCAAAGATGAAGACAGTTACTGCCACCACTGACAGGCACATGACGAACATCATCACCCACACTGCAGGACTGTAAGGCTCTGAAAAAGAGAGGACAATAGAGGGTGGAGGAGGAGGCTGCTGTGTGGGCTTAACTAAAAAATGACAACGACGTGTTTTTAGTAGCGCTGGCAAAACTCAAAATACCACGGTGGCTCTGTAGTGATCTAATGACACGTTTGCTTAAAGACCGGGTTCAGTAATAAAATTGATCGTCTCAGCCATATTAGAAGCTGCACACATCGGGGGGAACATGTTGGGTGAAGAATAGTTTATTACTAATTTATATTATTATAAATAGAGCTTAGTGATAATTCGGTCATACATGAACACACCACAGCACGAAATTCTTCCTCTGCATTTAACCCATTCACCAAGTGAAGCAGCGGGCAGCCAGGAACAC
>JBBPCZ010000148.1:6338741-6355913 GCA_037974445.1 Brycinus macrolepidotus | reverse complement strand
TAATGGGACGCCTGACCCCGCGAAAACCAGCCAAGACTCAAAGCGCTGCGTGCTGCTCGCACCCCGAGCACAAAAAATCATCAAACTTTCAAAATAAAAGGATTTAAAAAAAAAAAACAAAAAAAGACAAATAAATAAATAAATTGTCGGCGTTAAGTGAATCATGCGTTAACGCGATAATAACGCGTTAACTTTCCCAGCACTAATATTTGTTGAACCTTGAGTTGCATGTGGATATTTATGTGAATTACAAAACAACCCCCAACGGGACGGTTTAATCAAGTTTATTGCCAAGCTTGTACAAAGGAAAAGTAGACAGTGATGATACCGCTAGGTGAAAATCAGAAAGGTAAGACAGTCTGAACACTTGCCCAGGATTTCAGAGACAGCGCTTCACTGTGTTTCTGACTGCACCGACCGATAGCGGTTGTGTAATCAGTTACACAAGTTAACCATAACCCAGCTGAACACACGGGGGGGCAGCAGGTGGACTACATGGTCGCACAGAACCGGCTGCGTCTGATTTGGCGTCGTTTGATTCACAACCCTTTGGGAGATATGTCCTCCAAACTACAGATGCCGACACCAGATCAAGCTCTGCCCGGCAGATCAGAGAGTCTGAAAGTTTCGGGTAAGGCGACTCTGCTCTCCTCCGGACATCAGGCCAGCTAGCTCGAGTGCTAACCCTGCTATCAAACTTCACTCCTTAATGTTAACTACTGTAAACAGAACACTGTGTGTGCCAAGGAAAAACTATTTTAAAAAGCACCGGAATATCAAGCCATTTGTGTGTGTGTAAATGTGTATCTCTCCGTTTGCGGACCCCGAGCGCGGCTCTGAAGAGTGAACGAGGGTCCGGCTTTGTTTATGTCACTGCTTTGCGCATGCGCACTGGTCACCACGACCTCCAAACTGTTCGGTGTCCATTTCCAAGTAGGAGAAAATGTTCAGGGCAGAAGGGGCTAGTGTTTAGAGCAAGGTCCTAGATAACCTCCGTAATTACATTTAACTGGATATTGGAGTTAATCTTTTAGAGGTTGTTTCTGTACTACAACTACAGGCATTTTTGGTTGTCCAAATTTTTAAAAGATGGTCCTCACCAAGAAGGGAAATTAAGGATCAGTGATTATAAGACAAACAATGCAATAAACACCAATCAGCCATAACATTAAAACCACCTGCCTAATATTGTGTAGGCCCCTCTCATGCTGCCAAAACAGCTCTGACCCATTGAGGCATGCACTCCACAAGATCTCTAAAGGTGTGCTGTGATGTCTTAACACCAAGATGTTAGAAGATCCCACAAATCCTATAACCTGCATGTTGGGGTCTTCATTGATCTGGCTAGTGTGTCCAGCACGCTCCACAGATGCTTGACTGGATTGAAATCTGGGGAATTTGGAGGTCAAGGCAACACATTGAACACTTTGTCATGTTCCTCACATCATTCCTGAACAGTATTTATAGAATATAAGGGTCCATTATCCCAATGAATGAGGCCAATCACATTAGGGAATACCGTTGCCATGAAGAGGTGTACCTGGTCTGCAACAATGTTTAGGTAGGTGGTCTATGTCAAAGTAGCATCCACATGAATGCCTAGACTCAAGGTTTCCCTGCAGAACATTGCTCAAAGCATCACTCTGCCTTGGCTGGCTTGCCTTCTTCTCATCCTGGTTTCAAAGATTCAAAGATTTTTAATTGTCAATTTCAGTATATTTACAGGACATACAGGAGAATCGAAATGCCGTTTCAATCTCTCCTTAGTAGAAAAATAGAACAGAATAGGAAGAATAAGATAAGTAGAGAACACAAAAGATAAATATGTCACGCATATCTTCGGTAATGGCTGTAGTACAGTCCGAGGACAGTAATGGATACTGATGAGGTGCGTAATAGAGCAGCTTAGGAGATTTACATATACAGTAGTGCAAATGCAAATGCAGTAAGACCCATCTGCTGCATCTCTTCTGGCCATCTACATGGTGTAATATGTAATTCGTCAGACCAGGGCACCTTCTTCCATTGTTCCATGGCCTAGTTCTGATGCTCACATGCCCATTGTGGGCACTTTTGTAGGGGGACAGGGGTCAGCATATGTACTGCAACTGGTATGCTAATACGTAGCCCCATACTTGATGTGATGCAGTGTGTTCAGGCACCATTCCATCATTCGCCAGCATTCGCTTTTTCAGTAATTCGTGCAGTTGCTTCTGTGAGATTGGACCAGACAGGCTAGCTTTTGCTCCCCACATGCATCCATAAGCCTTGGGCACCTATGACCGTGTTGCTGGTTTACCGGTTGTCCTTCTTTGGGTCACTTTTGGTAGGTGCTAACCACTGCATACTGGGAACACCCCATAAGACCTGTTTTGAAGATGCTCAGGCCTAGTCATCTTGCTGTCACAAGTCAGCCTTAGTCAAAGTCACTCAGATCCTTATGTTTGCCTTTTCTGCTTCCAACACATCACCTTCAAGAACTAACTGTTCACTTGCTGCCTAATATATCCAACGCTTTCCAAAGTACCATTTTAATGAGATTATCAGTAGTATTTTCCCTTTATCTGTCAGTGGTTTTAATGTTGTTGCTTTTGAGTATACAAAGGTTCCTTGTAGTTTTAATACAAATATCAGAACCCCTTACACTCAGAAGATGCCCATTCACATCTGTTACGTTAGTTTTGGAACTAAGCTTTTAATATATTTGAATTTAACAGGAATATTATTTTAGAAGTTTTGTTTAGAATGTATTAATTATGCATTTTTGTCCATGTGCTTCTTGGCTTATGTTTCCACCAGAACTAATAAGGAGGTAAATTCATAAAATCAGTATAACACAACACAGTTAATTTCCTTCGTACATTAGAATGAGTAGCTGACCCGATAATTAAATTATGAGGGGGCCATAGCAATACTACTGATTTTGAGTTCCCGCAGTCATTTCTGTGTGAAGTTTGGGGTCATTATATTGGTGAAAGGTCCACCCACAAAACAGCTCTGAAACATCAATGATACACCAACTGTATTTGAAAGTGCTTAGTGCTTATCTTTGCATGTAGTCCATTCTTTTCTGTCAAATATGACAATGGTGTGCATGATCAATTAAAATTTTGTTTTGGCTCATTTGACCACATCAGGTGATGGATTTTGTAGATTTCTCCTAAGGCAGACTTCTTTTGTGAAACTCTTCCAAAAAGTATCTGGTCATGGAGATGGGTTCTGACTGTGGTTTTTGAAATGTGAAAACCCCAAGATCTGAAACAGTGAATTTGGGTTTCGTTTGCCTCCCTTACCATCTTCCCCACTGTATGTGGGGGCAGTATGTTCATGTGTCCTTTTCCTGACAAATTTTCAACTGCTCTAAACTTTTCAATCTTTTTTTATTATCATCCCAATGAAGTTCAGTGGGTTTCTGATGACTCTCTAATCTGTGCAGGTTTTCAGAGACTTGGAGCAATCAGAGGAAATATTTTTCCTTAAAGATGCACATTGCCTTAGTTTTCTTAAAATATTCTTTAGGGGTGCCAATATTTTGCACATATTTTTGAGGAAGATTGAATTAGTATAGGTGTTATTTGTCATAATTGTTATATTCAGTGATTGTTTTACCTGTTTATTGAGGAGTGCCAACAATTTGACTGTAATTTGAACAGGTTGACTGTATATAGGTGATTGATGACTGGTGTTTACATATCACTGTGCATATCACCATCTGGCAGTGTTTACAGAGACATTATAAAGTGAGGAGGAAGCATTATACTGGTTGAAATATGAATGGAATGGCTCTTAATGGTCATATTGGCAGCTGTATTATGCAACATCCTACCCTTTAATAAAAAGGGCCTATAGTCTTGTTGAGCGAGGTGTCTTCTCTGGAAAAAGTCTTCCCTGGTTATGCAAACAAGCACATGCATAGCAGTCAGAACAACATGAAAAATACAATTTCAACCACCACAGACTATGCATTTTGACAGATGTCACCAGAATTTTAAAGTTTTTAAAACTTCAGCCTGGCTGTCAGTTTCAGGTTTATAGGTCTCTCTCTCTTCAAGTAGATAGGACAGGCTCTTTCTATAGTCACGCGTGAACACACCACAGCACAGCACAGTGTCTGCATTTAACCCATTCACCAAGTGAAGCAGTGGGCAGCCACAGGCGCAACGCCCAGGGAGCAGTGTTCGGGGACGGTACCTCAGTGGTGCCACTGGCAGTCCTGGGATTCAAACCCATGACCTTCCAATTGCAGGGGCAAGTCCCTAACCACCAGGCCACCAGCTGCCCCATAATATTTTGGAATATAAATGTATGATTTCAGATCAGCCACTGTTGTAAAATGATTACTTATGCACAGTGTGGATTTAGTGGTAGTGCCACTGAATGTGTGTTTACCATAATGTCTGTCACTATGATATTTGTAAAATGAAGATAAAGTGTCCTTAATTAAATTGAATTTAAACTAGGGAAAATATGTATCAGCCACATTTTTTTAATAAGCCATCTCATAGAAATTCTTATAGAGCATGCTGACAAATCATAGGTATTCAGGTGACAAGAAATGTAAATCATGTTTTCATCAAGTTCATGTAATTTTAACTCCAAGTGCTAACCTATATATTTTGTCATATTGCAAGCCATTAGAGGTGAGACATATGGCAAAAATAAAATATCACAATTCTTCAAAAAGAAAAAACATTATTATTATTATTATTATTATTATTATCTTATTGGCATGCGGTACAAAAGGCCCCAACTAGTTCCACAATCGTTTACAAGGGCTGATTAATCTGTCTTTGTACTGAAACAGTTCAATGTTCTTTAAATACTGATGAAATCCATAGTATGCTCAGAAAGCATAATTTATCACAAAAGCAATAAAGATCCCTGCCCAACCCTACAAGCCATATAATTATATAACTATATTACCACATAACATCTGATTACTAAGCTTTACTGTAAATACTTTATATTGTTTCAGACCTTTATGAAGTATATATCGCAACAGAGCAAAGGAACCAAGAGGACTGCAATCATAGTATGTTTTCCTTTCACAGTTAAAAGTAAAAAGTTGAGGTGACGGTAGTGGCCAAAATCGGACAATGTTTTGGAGGTGAGCAAAAGACATTTTAATGAAAGATTATGGGAAAAGAACAACATCTTTTAAATGATGATGAATCTTGTTTAATATGACCTGGAACGTGATCTACTAAGGTTACAAAGGTTGATTTTGATTTCAGGTCAACTTTAACTGATAGTGTGGAGATGTTTGCTTTAACAGTCAACAGAGTGGGGGGTCCTGCAAAGTTTGCTGTAAGCTCCCCTTTGTAGAAGGGCTTTTTTTTGTGTGTAATTGAGTGTTTGGGCAATGTGAAGGTGAAAGGCCTGGCTCTCAGGAGCAGCTGCAGGCTGTTTGAGATGCAGCTCACATTGCTACTTAGTTTGATGGCATGAAGTGTGGTTATGGAGGGATCCACCCCATAACCACAATGAACTGATTAGCAGCTTCCCTGGGCTTCTCCTCAGCAACAGGACTCCACAACACAACTAGGAGGTTGCCAGTAAACACTTGGTAACAGCATTCCTGACTAAAGTGTTTCTCTACAGTCCTAAAGATGCTCACTAAAGGTTGCCTGCTGTCTTCGTGCAAAGTTTAGTTCCAGCACACCTGGTTTCGTTAAGTCAGGGCTTTTTCCATGGGACCATTTCATTTAGAGAACTCTTCAGGAGAAGGATTGGTGAACACTGTAATGCAGTGATTGCCATGATGAGGCCATGGCAATATAAATAGCACAAAAACCACTGTCTGAAATAGTCTGTATAGGTAAAATAATCAAGTTTGGAGTTAAACATTCTTCAGCTGGCATGCTGCATTGGACTTTAGTCCTTCCATGCCTGAGTTACAAATTAATTCTCCAGGACAGAATATATTCACAGAGGGTACGAAGTGTTAAACAGTTTAAAATGGTGATGGTTACATTTTACAATTCTTCATCTGGTTACATTTTATGGGCACAGGTTTCAGCAATCACAACAAAGTCATATTCATACAGTTGTGCTCATAAATTTACATACCCTGGCAGAACTTGTGAAATATCGGCCATTTTTTAGAAAATTTGATTGACCATGCCCAAAATTTTCTCTTTCATTCAAAATTAGTGGTTGGGCGAAGCCATTTATTATCACACAATTGTGTTTTTTTTTTTTTTTTTTTTTTTTTTTAAATCATAATGACAAGTGGAAGCACCCAAATGGCCTTGATCAAAAGTTTACATACCCATGAAATTTTGGCCTGATGATATACACACACATTGACACTCACAGGTTAATTGGATATTAAGGGTAATTGTCCACACCTGTGACTTGTTTGCTAGTAATTAGTGTCTGTGTATAGAAAGTCAGTGAGATTCTGGGCTCTTGACAGTCACCTTTCAGCCATGGGGAAAGCAACAGAACTGTCAAAGGACCTGAGAGAGAAGGTTGTTCGACTTTATAAAACAGGAAAGGGATATAAAACGATATCCGAAGAGTTGAGAATGCTAATAAGCAGTGTTCCGACTTTCATGAAGTGGAAATTGAGGGGTTCTGTTGACACCAAGCCACGGTCAGGTAGACCAATAAAAATTTCAGCCAGAACTGCCAGGAGAATTGTTCAGGATACAAAGAAAAAGCCACAAATAACTTCATCTGACATCCAGGCTTCTCTACAGAAAAGTGGTGTGGATGTTTCAAGATGCACAATAAGGAGGCACTTGAAGAAAAATGGGCTGCATGGTCTAGTTGCCAGAAGAAAGCTGTTACTGCGCCAATGTCACAAAATAGCCTGCTTAAAATATGCAAAACAGCACCTACACAAGCATCAAAACTTCTGGAAAAAAGTCATTTGGAGTGATGAGACCAAAATTGAACTTTATGGTCACAACCATAGATGCTATGTTTGGAGAGGAGCCAACAAGGCCTGTGATGAGAAGTACACCATCCCTACTGTGAAGCATGGAGGTGGATCTCTGATGTTTTGGGGGTGTGTGAGCTACAGCGGCACAGGGAATTTCATCAGAGTTGATGGCAAGATGAATGCAGCGTGTATCAGAGAATACTGGAGGACAATTTGCACTCATCAGCCTGGATGCTGCGCATGGGACAGACTTGGACTTTTCAACGTGACAAAGATCCCAAACACAAGGCCAAAACGACCCATCATTGGCTACAGCAGAAAAAAGTAAAGTTTCTGGAGTGGCCATCACAGTCTCCTGACCTCAATATCATTGAGCCACTTTGGGAAGATCTCAATTCATGTTCATGCAAGACAGGCCAGGAATTTACAGGAACTGGAGGCTTTTTGGCAGGAAGAATGGGCAGCTTTACCATCTGAGAAAATTAAATACCTCATCCACAACTATCACAAAAGTCTACAAGCCATCATTGATGCTAAAGGGGGGAACACAGTATTGAGAACTGAGGGTATGCAAACTTTTGAACAGGGACCATCTCAGTATTTTCTTAATTGTTATGTTTTCTTTAATGATTGTGTTATTTTGAGATGTCTCATGGTTTAATTTGAATCCAATAAAAAATAAAAGAGATCTGTTTTGCTTGATTACTCATGTTTTCCTTACAGAATGGAACACATTTTACAAAATCTGCCAGGGTATGTAAATTTATGAGCACAACTGTATGTCCTCTGAAGTTCCTTTTTCTTCAGAGGTTTATACTAATAACATTCATGTTTTTGCCGTACTTTCAGTTTCACTTAGCTGTAGTGATTTCTGCAAACTGCAAGTTGGTCCCAGTGGGGCATGAAATGATAGCTTGTATGCACACATGTTTTGACTTTGCTAAAAACAACAAGAAAAAAATCCAATCCCTAAAAGAAATTTCAGGTAATACGGTGAAATACAATGGCCATGTTAAAATAAGTTGGATAAGACATGCACGTGTAAAGACGTTTATGTTATGAAAAGGTTCCATACCAATATCTCTCAGCAAATTTTGGAACCATTTGAAGACTGTATTTATTATCATGATTGATATCTATGTCATCTATGACAGTGATTCCTAACCTTGTTCCTGAAGAGCCCCTGCCCTCTTTTTTTGTACTGTAAAACATCTGATCCAACTAATCATCTAACTAACAAGTCCATGAAATGGGTATGGAGGGGTACTCCAGGACCAGGTTTGGGAACATTTTAGGGAACCACAAAAATTTGTTCTTACATAAATCTAAATCAAGGTAAGATTATGTTTTTGTCCTTGGTATTCCCTGTAGGATTTGCTGTGCATCTGCTTTGCTAAATTTTCCAAGGCTGGGTCCATAAGGCAGTCCTGAGTTGGAACCATAAACAGTGCCACAGGCGTGTACTTAAAATAAAAGGAGGTGCTGTCTTGGCATTCTGTGAATAGCTGTGGCACTGAAAAGCGGAGTGGCAACAGGATCCTTACTTGCTAAGACATCCCACAGATTGAGAAGTGATTGGATGAGACAGTAAGGATCTCTTGGGTGCTTTTGGCTTTTGGAAAACAGTAAAGGAGGGAGTAAGCCGCAGTTTAGTGGTGAGATGGGGAGCAGGGTGACAGGACGAGGTCTGGGAGAATGGCAGAAATGGCATTATTTATTTGTGTTTCTCTTTATTTAACAGCCAGGGATAGGATGAGTGGGGGGGTGTAGAGGGACAATGCTGAGGACTTAAGGTAGTCCTTTGCCAGCGAGTGTGAGATTTCATAATTTGTTTTGATCATTTTGCCCAATTTTTTTTTTTTCTTCTTTTTTTTTTTCTTTTTTTAAATAAACGAGAGGAGGAGGAGGGGACCTAGACAGATAGACACAGGCTGGAGCACTGCCAAGGCTTGGGAAGGTTGCCATACTGAGAAGAGGAGAGGGGGAAAAAAACAGGCGAGACTTGGCAGGGTTCTATTGCAGTTCCCTTTGTCTGTTTGCACAGCTTTTGCGCAAAGGAAATCAAAAATACCCAGGGTATAGGAGCTCTGCTTCACTGCTTACAAACAAAACCAAACAAGAAAAATGCTCTGAAATTGCACAGGAAGCCAGGGGCGAAACGGGCGTGAATACAGTAACCAGTGAGCTGTTTTTGAAGATTCCACAGGAACCGTGTTGTCCTTTTTTTTCTTTCAAGCCAAGAGATGACCACGCGGTCAGAACCTGAAAGTTCTCTGTCTGTTTCAACGCTAATTAAGACGTACCTCTCTGTCTGTTTTAAAGGTTCTTAAGGACATTTGTAAGTGTCTTTTTTGTTTTCTTTGCTGCTAGAGGCACTATAGCTAAAGAAATGCCAAAAACGTATGGCTTTCATGTTTTTGGACTTTCACTGTTCTACTTGTAGGACTTGTGATAGTTTTGTCCTTGAGAAGTTTTGGAATGGGAGGGGGTTGGTGACAGCCAAACAATGGTGTCATAGTCCACAACAGCGCAAGGATGATTCTGGTCCAAAGGAATAACTCTGACCTTGGACTTCATTAATACAAATTCTCCTGATCTGAGGTATGTCTCCAGGGGAACAAGATCTCAGTGAAGGTTGGTATGGATGTAACCATGTGTTTTGTCTTCTTCCTCTGTGGTTGTGTTGTACAACGATAGCTTGTAGACACTCAAAAAGAACTTTATCACAATTGTTGGCTTGTATTCCATTGAGTGAATGATTGCCCATCCTTGTTAGTGAACAATGGCCATGCACCATGCATTCAACAGAGAAGGCCTAATGTGCTTCACTTCAATTTACCTTGTTGACTTCTATAGTTAAGACAAAGAATAAATGATGTTAATAAAAAAAATAAAGAATAAATGATTGTGATTGTGATCCATCTTGTGAAGAAGTGGGGTAATTTTCCAGTGCATCTTGCCTACTATGTGTTGAGATTTTTGGACCCTTTTCTCCCACTCTTTACCGCTGAGGGTCCTATTGATAGTAAGTCACTACTAGTGAGGTAGCAATAACACTTTTTCTTTCCTTTTCTTTTGATAATGATACCAATGTCTGGATATCAGGATGTCAGCCAATACAGAGTACCAATCCAGTATCATTGCTCTTTTTTCTTCTTCAGACACTAACAATCACGAGGCAAGTCCAGAAAGGATTGCTTAAGATCCTCACAGATCAATAGGGTTGAAACTATTTGCATATGCAAAAGTTCAGTTCTGTTACCAGTCTTTCAAACTGTGCATTTCAGTTAAATTTGATTTCTTCACATATCAAGTCAACTTTATCATCATCTCCTCTATACAATGAGATTTAGGGTGAGCTTGCCCACTTACTAGTCATCCCATTACTATACCTTAAAATGAATGCCAAGTGTAAGAGGCTATGGGCTGTTAACATAACCACAGTAGCAACAAAGTGAAACACAATATAAATAAAGATGATGAACCACTGAAACCATTGAATGACACGACTCGCCTTTGACCGACTTTTAGTTGAGGTGTGTGTTCAGCTGATAGTGAGGCTCAATTATCAAATCCAAAGGTGATATTATTATTTCTTTTCTATTTTATTGTTGCTTTAGAAATGGGTAGAAAAAACACTCTGGCAAACTGCAGATGTTGGGAGAACTGTACAGATATGGAAAATGATAAGGTGTTGTAGGAAGAACCCTGGAATTTTTTAGTTGCAAAAATGCATCCTAAAATGTCTGGTACATTTTCACATTGAAATATATCTTTAAATGACCTTTCCAAACACACATTTTAAAATCGGGCAATATATACCCAAATATAAAGCATTTACATTAATCATATATTTCAAGACCTGAAAGCTTGACTGTTTTTTCAGGAGCCTAACTTTACTTTGGATCAGGGCTCTTTTCTGAATGAAAACACTCATTCTTCGCCAAAAAAGTACTTTTGAAAGTAGGAGTATTTATTAAGAATAGCATCACTGGCTCATTAAAACATGACTGAATTTGTTCATAAGAGGTTTTAATGAAATGAGTTTAATAAAATGTCTTTAGAGAGCACCATAGAAAAATGCATCTTTCATAGAAACTACTTTCAGTATAGTTAGATAGTCATGTTTGCTATTAATTGCAGTTATCAGGATAGATATTTTTTCCTCCCTGTGTGAGTGGTTTCTCTTGAGGCCCTTGGAGTTTCTTCTTTATGCTTTTGTTCTGTTTGTTTTATGCTGATTTATGCTGTCTTTCTGCTTAATTCCTTCTTTTTCACTGTCTTAAACCTGACAGACATGTGAGTTTGGCAAAGTCTGCTGGCTAATGGTTTATAAGTGAGAAGAGTCAATAATTGATTTTCTTTTGAAAAAAAATCATCATAATTCGTTCCCAAAAAACTGCAGCTTGTTTCATCATATGACAGATGCTTTTCCTGGTGTAACAGGTGTGTGGAGCCTCTCTGTTTCCCAGAACTGCATAAATTAGCAAGTTTGTGTCTTCTTTATGACACCAATAATGAGCATAAACATAGGTCTTCAAAGCAGTAATAAGTCTTTACGAAAATGGTCCGATATGAGGATCAGCGGTGCAAATTTGCCTTATTGTATAACATTTTTGCTTTGAGTGGATCTGTTTGCTATTAATGGTTAAATGACCTTAAGTTGATTTCACAGTTCTAGTATACTCTATGAAGAACTGTGATTGGATTATTTTCCTGATCCATTCTAATAGTTTGGCATCTATTATTGTAGTTAGAGGGTAACATTATTATGTTGCATGCATTAATATCTGTATATTTAAAAGTAAAACTTTGCTTAACTGCCTATTAAAGGACACACATCCTTACTAAAATCATAAGCAAATAGACACCGTGGGGACCGAAAGTCTGAGACCGCCAGTGAATATGCCTGTTTCTGCGATATTTCATATTACAAATCATATAATAAGCATCATAATTTGAGTGGAAATTGGAATCTTTTAAAAAAAATACATAGATTTTAGAATTTATTTGTATAAGTTACTGTAATGACGGTCATTGAATAAGCAATGCACTCGAGTTGGCATGGAATCTTTGCAATGATTTTGCAGTACTCCAAAGAGCATTTTGTAATGTCACCGAATGCTCGGCTTTCTCTCTCTGTAAGTGCCACCATAAAATTTCACTGGGGTTTCACTTTGGTCTTCCAGTAGTTGTTGTAAAGCTTTGGGGTGTTTTGGATCATTGTCTTGCTACAGTGTGAATCCTTCTCCATAAACATCTAAACCAGAGGGCATAGCATGTCTCTGATAAATGAAGTGGTACTTTCCTTTGTTAGGGTGTAGCTGATTCTGTGCAGATGACCAACTCCAGAGTAGGCAAAACACTCTCAGACTTATCAACACCATGCTTCAATGATGGTTTGAAACACTGTGGTATCAGTCTTTTTCCTGTTTTTCACCTTACATAAACCCTCCTGTTACTGCTATGAATCTCCAACTTTGAGGCATGAGCAAATACAAAAGACTTTTATCCAGTTATACACTGTGGAATGTCTGTATGTCTCTGCCCATGCCAAGCGTTTGCCTTGCTTACCTTACTGACAAGTGGTTTAAAGACTTTGAGATCATTTCTACATAACCATATTTTAACTGTAAAATGTTTTACTGATTGGAGTCATTGACTCTTTTTGCATATTCTGTAGCTGTTTAGGGTGGCACAGAGTTGAAGGCTAGCACTGTCGCCTCATAGTGTGAAGGCCCTGGCTGGCCAAGGGTCCTTTCTATGTGAAGTTTGCATGCCCTCCCTGTGGCCTTTTTGAGTGCTGGGATAGGCTCCAGCACCTTCACGACCCTGGTTAGGATAAGCGGCTTGGAAATGTATCTGCACAAAATTTGCTCTTCTGTCTCTCAGTGAGCAAAGCTTTATGTATTGGACTTCTAATGGTGTGGTCAATTTTGGTTGGCCTGATCATGGTTTGGATGCAAATGATCAAGTTTTGGCAAAGTACTCGTATTTGCCCCCTTGGAAACCTGCAGTTTTGCCATGATTTGACACACACACATTCACCTATTGGTGATGCCAAAATAGATAATAGACTATTTTTGGTTAATAGACTACCTAGCTAGTTAACTCACTAGGCATCACTAGCTAGCCAGATCCAGTTAGGCTGCTGTCAAAAATGTGTTAAGTTGTATATTTTGGGGAAAAAAAAATTCAAAAAGCAAAACACAAATTATCATGCAGCAGAATGTTTATAATGCTTACCTGTTTTTTCCACCTATAGCACCTGGAAAAGGCTTTCCTGCAAAGATTTACATTTGAATTTTGTGTAATTTTTGCTGCTGATATTTTATGCTCCGTGTCCATAATGATACACAGAATGCAGTTATTTAGTTAGCCAAATGAGGCATTAAACAAATACTGAATAGTTTGTATATGTGCTTGTGTAACTGTTATGCTATTATTTCATAATTACCAGCTGTTATGGTTTTTACTGAACCGTGCGATATGTAACACTGATCTAAACCAGTGTCTTTTGCTAGAAGGAACACCATTAATTAATACTTATTACTGGTCCATATTTCTCCACAGCCATATTTTGCAGATGATCCATTATGAATTAATACAGCAAAGACAAGTTACATTAGTCATTTTAACCCAAAGCTAACACTTTGCAGGCTGAATAAACACTGATATGAAGCTCAGCCGTAACATATGCATGTATGCACATGCACATCACATAAGGTTCTCAGAAGAACGTACATTTTCACAGAAAACATACAGTACTTGCATGGTTTATATTAACATATTAGTTGAATCCTTGTACCTTTCCGGTGGCACCTTTCCAGTAGTCAGAAATTGCATTGAAATGAAGTAAATGGCCTGAAACCATTGTAAACACGCTCTACGATAAAACACAGTTTTGTATAACATACCAACTCACACAGTTGTTAACAGGCTAACAAGCTCCTCCACTAATATGCAAATATAGGCTTTAAATTAAAATATTAACTGAAAGATTCACTCTAAAACAGCAAATTATGAAATAAAGAATATGTTACATGTACATTTTAAAAGTCATGTTAAACCCAGTGTAGGTACATTTCCTGTAGCTAACATAACATTGAGAAAACACAGAAAATGATGCTAGCAGATAATAAAGGCTGTTTATATAGTGAATGTTGCACCTCACATGTGAAATATGTGTATATTTTATGAGGGGTCTGGAATGTTTCATGCTTTATATTACTGCACGTTGTGGTAGTGAGTTGTTGGTGTGACTAAAACTCAGTGCTGCTATTAAAGAGTGCTGCTTCACATGAAATATACAATATATTTCTTGTTGGGATAGTACAATTTGTTTAAAAAATTAATATTTGAACTACATATATGGTTAAAAGTTGGTTAAATAAAAAAGTAATTGTCATGTCTGTACCACCTCGACCACGCCTCCAGTGGACTTCGTCACCCGAGTACTAACGTGCACAAGTCTGGTCGCATCCGTGTGTCACGTGCAGGATAGTGTTTTGTTTGAGTCCGATGCCTAGCAACCCACCTGTTCCTGATGAGCTCCTGCTGTGTGCCAGTTAAGTGGCTCCCCTGTCTTCTGTCTCTGTGTGAGTTAAGCCTTGTTTAGTGTTTATTAGTCCTGTGTCCTCATTGGTTGTTAGTGTCGAGCCCCTTCGTCTTTCCCTAGATAAAAGCCAGCCGGTCCAGAAGGCTGGCGTGCTGTCACCATCATCTTGACATCTTCTTACCACCTCTACACTCTTAGTGTGTTCTCTTTTCAGGGCTGGCTACTACGTGTGCTAACCAAGAGCGAGCTTCTTCCCTCTGCTGTCAAGACTCTGCTCTCCTACAGACTTGTGCTGCATGTGAGAGACGGAAAACGGATCCAGCACGGAGAGCCCAGGAAGTAGCTGGGCGCCTCTAGGTTCTCACATGGTAGACTGTGACTCTCTATCTATTTTCTGTATCTCCTGTTCCCACAGAAGTGACGGGTCGGAGGGATCCCAAGATGGTGACTTGAGGGAAGGACGCGTTTTGCGGAGCTTCTTTTCTTTTACTTTGCTTAAAATCACAGTCTTCCTGGCGTCCTGTGGCTACAACTTATAATGAGTTTTAGTAATTACTTTTTGAGGCAGAATGACAATATGCCACATAGGAAGAACGCAGAGGAATGCAGCCAACAGGCTAATGAAGCTAGCATGCTGACCACGATTGCCAATGAAGACAGCTCGCTCGCATTTGCACTTCGAGAAGTGGTCTCAGAGATCACAGATAACATCACGAAAGTTGTCGATGAGAAGCTAAGTCCATTGTCACAGCTGTTGCAAAGCCACCGCGAGGAGTTGGACACTCACAAGAAGCAAATCACGGAGATGGAGGGGAGAATATCGGCTTTGAAAGATGCTATAGACCCGATTGGAAAGAAGATGAAGGCACTGGAGCAACAGGTGCTTGAACTGACGAGCACACTGACGACTTGGAGAACAGAGGCAGAAGATAGAATATACACATTGTCGGACTCCCAGAGGGCACGGAAGGTGACAACCCAGCGCGTTTCTTCGAATCCTGGCTTCCAAAAATTTTGAACATTGAAACCAAAGCGGGTAGGATCAAACTAGAGAGAGCACATCGCTCCTAAGCACCTGCGCCCCCACCATGTCAGAGACGACGAGCTATCCTAGTAAGATTTCACAACTATCAGGACAAACAGCATGTGATGAATGCTTCGTGGGATATGGGCAAAAAGAATCAACCCTTGAAACATGACAACTCCACAGTGATGATTTTTCAAGACTTCTCAGCAGCAGTTCTTCGCAAGCGCAAAAGATTTGATGGAGTAAAGAAATACCTGAAGTCCATTGGTGGTGTGTATACACAGGTCTACCCTGCCTCAGCTCAACACAGATGTTCCGGGACCTGGCTGCCGTGGACCAGCACATTGATTCTCTGGAGGTGACCCCCGTTGTTAGTTCCTAAGTGTCCTTAGTCATCTCTCACTTTGGTACTATTATTGCTCTTTTAAGGTTGAGAACATGCTGTGCACGGGCGCGCCAGGTCGGGTTTTAAGCATGTTAAATTTTATAGATCTGTGATATAGGTTTGATTAAGGCCACAACTCTCTGCATGCCAGGGATATAGGTCTTCTGTCGTCAGAGATCCCTCTCACTCGAGATCGCTTAGATTAGAGATAGACAGTGTTTGATCTGAATGCCAGTAGGCAAATTAGAATGTTTTTGTTCTTTGTATATTAGTTATTTGTTATTTAGTACTCGGCCCATCTGTCACTTTAAAAATGTCTTATTTTTGGGCACAATGGAGACTTTAGACATCGTTTATTTCTTGATTTGAGATGTCTTTGTCTTTGTTGAAGTTATATGCCTGGATTGTTAATGGTCTCCATACACCTGTTAAGCGGCAAAAGGTCTTGACCTATCTTAAAAGGGAGGGGGTTCATGTTGCATTATTGCAAGAGACCCATTTGAATGATACTGAACATTTAAAATTGCAGCAAGAAGGGTTTGATTTAATTTTCTTTTCCTCATTCACAACAAGAAGCAGGGGAGTCGCTATTCTGTTTAGGAAAAATGTACCCTTTAAAATGTCTCATTGCATTAAGGATAAGGGAGGACGATACTTAATTATTAAAGGTGAGCTATATGGAGAAAGTGTTGCTATCATGAACGTATATTACCCCCCTAGCCATCCTAGTAACTTCCTAGCCACAGCATTCTCTGAATTATCTGATCTCAACGTTAAGAATACAATAATTGGAGGAGACTTTAACTGCCATTTAAACCCCCGTATGGATAAGTTCCCCATAGGCAAGGAATCCATTTCTCACCAATCTAGATTCGTTAATGTATTCTTATCTGCTGGATGCTGAATACATCTTCTTTTCAAAAGTTAGTAATTGCTATACACGAATTAGAGCTGGGAGATATGGCCTAAATATAAAATCTCCGATTGTTTCACAATAAATTCGATTTTCAATTTTAATCGATTTTCCCCTCCCCTACTCGTAATCAAACTACAGATGACAAATAAATGGTTCAAAACAAGTTTTAACCTTTTTTTTTTTTTTTTTAACCTTAGGGTTAAAGTGCAATCTGACAAGCCAAAAAAGATGCTTGTATGGCAACTTCAGAAAAATATTTGCGACTTGGAAGCTCGTACTTCGGGTCTAAAACTTTTAGCATGTTAATGAATTCTGGCTTTTCAGAATCAGAATCAGAATCGTGTTTATTGGCCAAGTATGTGAGCGAACACATACAAGGAATTTGATTCCGGTTGAT
>JBBPCZ010000148.1:6308656-6338641 GCA_037974445.1 Brycinus macrolepidotus | reverse complement strand
CACAAAATTATGATTAGTTAAAAAAATATTTATTTTATACTGTTTAGGAATCGATAATGGAACCGATAAGGAATCGAGTCGATAAGAAGAATCGATAATCGCATTGACATCAATAATTTCTTATCGATTCCCATCCCTAGTTTGTGCTAATGTAACTTGGGTTGGTGCAATATATTTATGACCAACTAAGCAGGTAAGACTATCTTAGTTGAGACATTTTGGCACACCTTGAACCATGTGACCAAATCAGGGCACATCTGAAAGTCCACAAGCTCCTATCTGGATGAGAGATGACAAATCCAGTAAGTGCTACTAGGGTTGGGCACTGTAAGGATATTTACTGATATTATGATAATATTCCTAAAAACATGCTTTTCTGACCATATTGTGATATCATCAGAACGTTAAAAATACTGACTTAAAAATACATGTTTCATTTGAAAGAGAGCATCATTAGGCCTAGTTAATTAGATTTATAGCAATAAAAAAATTATCTTCACTGTTTTCAATAGAATTTTTAAAAGGTGGCACTACTGTCTTTTTTGTCTGTTTTTTAACTTCTATTTAACACCAAATGTCAGGAAAAAGAAATGTTGTGAAATATTGTGTATCATGAAAAAAGTATCAAGATATATATTTTTTGCCATATTGCCCACCTCTGTGTGCTGCATTTCCAGTATTTACTACAAAACATATTTCTCAGAATGGCTCAAGACATAGCTATCATACTCTATCACCCACTGATCTAAGGTTAACAGAACACTATGAAATAAGACCAATGCCTGACCTCCCCAACCATTCCGTTCCACTCTCCGTCTATGTTCTTCCCATGCCTGCCATTGGTCACAAGGTAGAGATCATAGGTGAAGCCCACTATCTTTGCCAGTCGCTTTAGGACATCAATGCAGAAGCCTTTGCAGCAGTGCTTCATGGATTGTATGCCTTCCACAACCACACTGCTGAGGAAAAGAAAGAGGGAGACAGTTACAGGAGCAAAAAGACAAAGAAGAAAAATTATATTTTGCAGGAGAAGGACCAGGCAAGGCAGGAGGACAAATAAATACACCAAAGAAAATGTTCCCACCTAGAGCTACAGAACCATGTAGCTTAGTAAACCCAGATAGCTGTCAATGTGAGGCAATGACACCACCTCCCATGCCTTCATCTTTCAGCACAGTGGTAATGAGAGTGAGTGAGAGAAAAATAGGGAAACTCACATGCAAATTACCAAATGTGACAAGAGTGATTGTCCTGTCAAGACAAGGCTGTTTTATCAAGACAAGATGGTGACAAGATTGTTTTGATCTATTTCGATGATTCCATGCGCACAAACTGTAAAGATAACACCCTCTCTCTCATATATACTTTAGTCTTCATTTGAAATAAGTTACAATACTGATGTCAGGCTTTTTTGTATCTGACAATAAACTTGGATCATTATAATGGGATGGAGCAGCTTGTCTTCAGCTTTGTACCTTTGAACTGTGAGAATTTGTTGCTGTTGAACCATCATAATACAGTATGTTGTGGTGGGCTTTCTTTTGGGAACCTAGCAAAAACTGCACTTGATGTGAAAGGGCATTAACACTGCCACCCAGGAGAGGCACTAAGAGGCGAGTGTATGTAGGCGAAAGTTTGATTACACTGAAATGAAAACAAAAACACTGGAATGGACTAGAAAACCAATCCAAATAAGTCAAAAGGTAATAGAGAACTAGGACACTAAAGATGAAGAGTAACAATACCAGTGCACATATTACACAAGTCTCAATGGGCCAGACATGACCTCATAATGAGAATACAGGTCTGGAAACAAAGAATAATGTTTACAGCACACCCCCTGTAAACATTATCCTTGGATCTGTGCCTAATCTGGACTGAATATATTGAAATTTAAGGCTGACCAGGGCCGGCTCTGGTCTAAATACACCCCAAGTTTGGCCTGCCATGCAAAAATAAGTTGGGCCAAATCCATTTGGCAGATTTTTTTAACAGATCCTGGGACAAGGTTGGGCCAGATCAGGGTTGAAGTAGTTCTGATATTAGGATAGCCTACAGTACACAATTTTAGCCCAATTTTTTAATCACATTCTGAATATTAACAATCATTTAAATTTTTTTCTTCCTTTTTTTCAATTTGCTTGACTGAAAACAATTGATAGCACAGATGAGCTGGTAGCATGAGAGAGGAAAGAAGTCCTTCTTTAGCCTTCCAAACTAGCTATAGAGTGATTGGAGGTGTTCCGCCACGTTCAAACATTTTTATGACATTTTCAGCAGCCCTGTAGTGTGAGACGGTCAGCGATGTGACTGAACAAGCGATTTATAGCTAGGACCTATTCATTTGTTTTATGGCACACATAAAATCCCCATCATTAAGAAGAACCGCACACCAACCACTTAGCTCCTCCTTCATGGCAATTGGGCCAAATAGTCAATCAAGTGAAAAATATCTCTTTTCAGCAGAGGAGCAAGAAACCATATAATTATACAAAATATAAAGGAATTGCTGTAATGCCAACATTAACAGTGACAGCAGTGACAAGGCTGTTTCTTACCATTCTTAATAGCTTTATTTATATGCATTAACGTTTTTCATATTTCATGTAATGATGTCAGGCGAAGTGAATAAATCTTTTTGGAGGCCACATTTGATAAGCTATAAAATCATTTTTACTCCCAAACAAATTACAGTCTCCAAAAATGTCAAAAATGTAAAAGAAAATCATGGTTTCTCTTCATGGAGAGATCCTACAAAGTCAAAAACATTCCATCCATTTCATCCGTTGCTTTTTTAGTTGTTTATGATCAAGATCTGAGATTTTAATTTCTGAAATTCTTCCTCCATACATATAAAAAAGGCCAATATCTCTATCACATAACTACACACTAGTTTTTACTGCATTCATGCATTAAGTGTGTACTTTAAAACAGACAAATTCAATTTAGTTTGTTAGTGTTATATTGTCATGTTATATTGTCCCCTAATAGGACTGAAAGATTATTATAATTTTATTAGGTGTGTCGTCAGACCAGTACCTCCCCCAAACAAAAGTGCAGTATTTGTTAACATGATCCATAGTTATTCAAAGCATGGTGTTAGGACCTGCTCCAATCAGACACTGGTCTGCAAAGTATCTGACTGTCAGTCAGTTGACAACTGATAGAGTTGCGACAGAATTTGGGATGAAAGCTTACCAAAATAAGCATTAAGCATCCATGCAGAGTGAACAGAGTAAAACTGCAAGTGGTTACTGAGTAATTATTGAGTTTCTAATAGCTTGTTATCTTGCTAACCTTTGTAGGGTGACCATATGTCCTCTTTCTCCAGGACATATCTGAAATGAATCGGCAGAGGCTAAAACGACCCACCAGTGGGAAACAAAGAACCCATGCACAGAGGCCAAGGAGAGCTAAAAACAGGCTGTGTGTGGCGGAACTAAAGATCTGCCACGAATGGGGTTCGAACGCCTCGCTGGGGCTGTGAGGCTCTGGCACTAACTGCTATGCCCCTGAGCCTAAATACAGGTGTTAGTTTAGCACAAAGCGAGCCCAAGAAAAGGCAGAAACGGAAGACAGGAAAAACGGTAACTGCCAGGAGGGAACAGACTAGCAGACCCGGACTGGAAAATCTGCAAGGTTCCCTCAAAGAAAAGTTCCTAGTAAAAGTAAAGAAAGGTAAATGGTAGAAAGGAGTGCTTGCGCCTATGTGAAAACGTGCTGTGTGCATTTTTGACAATGTGCCTAGAGGGGGTAGCAGAACACCCAAACTGTCAGTGGAGCTAGAAGAGCTCGGAAGCTCAGAGTACCGATACTGGCTAGGTCTCAGGATTTGGGAATGCCAACCAACCACAAAGACTAAGTGATCAGAGTGCCTATGAGCCCTGGTTATAAAGGGCAGATTACAGAGGCACCCTACGCCTCTCCCTGCCAGCCAGAGCAGAGGTGCCAGCCCTAGGCCTCCCTCTTTTGGCTGGTGTGGGAGTAGCCATATATCCAGCCACAGGGTGGCCCATTACAATATCCACTAATTTGCCAAAAATGTCCAGAATTTGCCTTTGTTTTCAATATGACATTTGCTTTCTATAGTCTGTCCTGTGCTGCTCTCCTGCCCCTAGTGTCCTCTTTTGTGCAAAGCAAAATACGGTCTCCTGTTTTTTCGCTTTACATTACAAAAGAGCTCACCATATTAGCCGAAGCAGTAATTTTAACAAACTCCACACATAGTGAGCATGACCGGTAAAAGAACTAGAAATAATGATACTGATTTCCTATTTCTGCCATCAGATCTCTTCAGTGTAAAACGATCACACCAAACAATTAGTAACAGCCATGAGTTGTCCAAAAATCAGAATGCAATTTTATATCATTAAGTTTAATCAAAATGACCTGTAACAAAACACAGGCAAGGAGAGACAAAGAGAGAGGCTGAAGGAGACTGACAGGGATGAAGGACAGGTTAGTGGAGGTTAGTGATCAACAAGTGAGTAGGATTACTGTATTTGTACAATATCTCGTTGATATATTTGTGAGAATAAAATGTACTCAGGGAAAGTTCATATTTGTGCTGTCAAATGTCACTGTGACCTTCTGTCACCTAGATAATTAAATATGTAAGCTACAGGCTGATGGAACCAACTGTACCAGTCTATAATTTGCATATATGAATAACATATTTATTACCTGCAGCTTATCTATGAGACAGAGAGAGGTAGAACTGCCAGACTCATTTGCTTGATCTGTGCCTGGATGAAAAGCAAGTCAAACTGTGTCTAAAACAAACTATGTACACCCAAATCTACTGTCTGCCAACTTGACCAAAGGCCAATCATTTTTGACTGATTTTATGTCTCTTGCTATTTCTGATAAACTTCACCTGCAAGTCCATGCCCCTAGAAAACCATAGATTACCCCCTTCCAAAATCTAGAGGGATGCCCCCACTTATAATAACAGCTTTTTCTACTTGTGCTGCTCAGTAGGAGTCAGTATATACAAATTTAAACACTTTTGTCAATAATTTTCAAAATGAATGGTGAACCCCTCTTAAATAAATAATGCGTACAGTATTTGATTGTTTGCTGTTTACCATCAGCTGTAGGAATTCACTGCTGGGCTGGATGCCGAGGAGATGATGAATGAAAGGATGAAACTAGCTACCGAAAGAGAAAGAAAAAAGTAGGGATGTTTTCTACAAGAAAAAGTTGGAAAACTGGTTTTAAAAATAAGAATGATCTTTAATTAGCATCAAACAGCTCAATCAAATGGGGCTAGCCTGACTCTGAGCCTGTTAGTCCCGCCTTCCATGCCCAACTACCTCAAGAGCTTTTTACTGTAGACTTTCCTGTGCCCAAATTAGTTATTTACTGGTTTGCTTGTTTGTTTATTTATTTGTTTATTTTTTATTATTATTGCTATAATTGTTGTTGTTTTTGTTGTATCATTTATTTAGATTATTTAGAAAGACTCGGATATTTCTAGTCGTTTCCAGGGCTTTGTGTGTTTTACTACTTGTTTTAAGGGTTTTACTATATGGTTGCTAAGGTATCTCAAGTGGTTTTTTGGGTGTTGTTAGGTGGTTGTTATGGTATCTGTGCTGGGAGGTTGCTAGGTGGTTGTTATGATTTCATGGGTAGTTGATGGGATCTTGCTAGTGTACTTGTATCATGGTGACATAAGTGGGGTCCATAAAAAAAAAAAACGGAATAAGAATTGGTTGCTATACGGTGAACTAAAAGAGGAAAACTATTAATCATTAATAACACCATCATCCAATCTTTTCATTATGTTGTCATAAAATGTGCAATTGACAACAGCTACAGTGAGGATAAATACAGTATTTTGACAGGTACTGTATTTTAGCAGCAGGGGGAGCGGGTGCTTTGGGGGGGTGGGGGGGGTGTTACAGTTTTATGCTTCAGTTCCGGTTGAGGAGTCTGATGGCCTGAGGAAAGAAATTGTTCCCCATTCTGGCAGTGGAGGCCCATATGCTACAGAACCTTTTTCCAGACGGGAGGAGGGAAAAGAGAGTGTGTGAGGGGTGAGTGGGGTCATCCACAATGCTGGTGGCTTTGCGGATGCAGCGTGTAATGTGAATGTCTGTGACAGAGGGGAGAGAGACCCTGATGATCTTCTCAGCTGTCCTCAAAATCCTCTGTATTCTCTTGCGATCCGAAATGTTACAGTTCCCATACCATTAGTGACTCTTTCAACTCAGTTATGTCCTATAGACGCTGGAAGATTCTTTGTTACAAAAGACTTAAATTTAAAAGTCTCTCATTGATTATTACTGAAGTCTATTAAACTAATTTGCCCAGCTGGTCAGTATACTCTAGTAAGGACAGATTATGGCTGTTAGCCCACAGAAAGCCTATAGACATCAACAGAGCCAACTGAATCAGTCTACGACAGAAATTTGGTGTAAGCATCATGTGACACTACATCGCTTACAATACCCTGTTTATCCCAGATGTCTGTAGGTAAAACAACAGATGTGATAGTAAATGTCGGTGAGTGCGTGTGTTTATTATAGTGGGGTGGGATGTTTGTTCAATGTGACACAGCATCGAGCTGCAAATCTTAACAGCCTGTGGAATCACATTGCTTTCTGTAAAAGGAAAAATCCACTAGTACAGCCGAGGCTTCACATTTCACAGATTCTCAGATGGTACAACTACAATTAATTTTGAACTGGTAAGGAAAATTCAGCTTTGTTTGCTGAATTTGTTAAGTAATGTTAACTTGAAACTATCAAAACCTCTCACCTGGTATTGAGCGGTAGACGGCAGGGCACGGAGTCTCGGATGCAGGACCCTGTCCCTGGGTCTGCCGGCTCCACAATGACGAAAGGCCTCTCTTCCAGAGTGACCACCCGTAGATGCTGGCTGTCATCCAGTGGCTTAAGAAAAGGGCCATAGCGGGACCAGGGAGGATAACGCAGTCGCAGGACACCATTCTCCCACCAGCCCACCTAAATGATGGGAAATGTCACTGATACATTATTCAAATGCTATTACTCAGCCTGTCAGGACTAATGCTATTAATGGTAGGGGTAATCTAGCTTTTATGCATTGTAATCAAGTTTTAGACTAAAAGAGTCTCAGCTGCTTAAGTTTAAGCATTAGTGTTAAATGACCGCCCACTTCAAAGTCAAAGGAACATTCTAACATTTTTCAACCTAATCTCTATCTGACACACTTGTAACGTACTAATTGGACTGGTCAAATATTTTCATGTAGATCCAGTAGAAAGAACTAAAACAGAAAATACCCAAAAGTCACTAAATTCTGTAAATAATGTACATTTACACAAATAATACACAACAGAGCATACTATATGCCTTTTGCCTCGTGCCTACAAACTGTGCCAATATCCATCCTATAGCACAACCCTGAGCATATTATTGTGATTATACCATAGTTATGATTTTTACACAAACACTAATTAAGTAGAAAGTTTGAGAAGAAAAATGTCTCAGAATTAGTGCTACTTGATAAATGCTATTATTGCAAAAAACAAGGATGTCTACACTGGAAATATCAGGCCTGCTTCTCAAGTCAAAGCAGAAACAAACTATACACTGAGCTAATAGCCTAAAAGAAGTACCTACTCCTTTTACATTTATGCATATCAATAGCTCAGATTAAAAACCTTAACTGAAACTTCTAGCTGTCTTGGTTAATATCCTTATAAAAGGGATAGTGATATAAAAGGCTACAGGCAAGTAAGACAAAAGGAGTCTTAAAGAGATTTAGCCAGAGTGGCATTATTGGAGAATACCACTTTTTCCTCCAGTCCCATCTCTGAAATAACGAATTACACACATCTACAGATTTGGCATCCAAATTTAGCTTTGTTAGTTAGAACCGTAGGGCTAATGTAGCTAATAAACAAGCCAATAGTTATAATAGTGATAATTAACAAACCTTCAACACATAGTCAAACACTGGGGGCAGTATTTCTAATAATAAGGTTTATTTTCACAGACCACCTTAGAAGTAAGTGGTAATCAGTAGAACCAGTTGTGAAAATGTGACAATGACTGCCAAAATCCGATTCAAGATTGGAATTGGTTTGAGAGAAGTATTTTTGATTTTTTAAATATTTTATGGACGTAGTTTGGGTGACTATTGACTGTGTCAGCTGTTTTTAGTCTCATAGCTTCAGTTCTAAACTAAGGAAGCTTTAGTTGGACATGCCTTAGCTGACACACAAGTGGAAAATTGTGCAAATTAGGTTTCTTGCCAAAGTAATCCTTTAAAGTACAAATACTTTTGAATGGGGAAGTCATGGAAGTGTTCTGCTGTCAGTGAGTAACATATCAAGGTTGCTATCTGTGGTAACTGACTATAGTTGCTATATGTGGATGAAAGGATTGGGTCATTCATTCCTTTCATAAATCTATGAGTATTCATTTAAAATTATTCTTGAGAATATAACCGTTAAATCAATGAATGAATGAATGAATGAATTCTTGCCCTCACCTCTTCCCAGCCCCGTCCTGCCATGTAGGAGATGACATCCACTAGTGGATTGGCCAAATAGCCATCATCATTAAAGGAGTAGTCTCGTCCAGATAGTGTTATGTTACTGAAGTACCTGCGAGAGGAACAAAAGAGAGAGAGAGAGAGAGAGAGAGAGAGAGAGAGAGGATGAGTGAAGGAACAAATTAAGGAGAAGAAAGGCGATAAAGGATGGGAGAGTGGAAGAAGGATGGAGGGAGAGTGTGAGGATGATAAAGGGAGGGAAAGCAAGAGTGGGCAGAGATAAAGGGAGAGAGAGATAGGAGTTCCATTAGTCACCTTTCCACTCTGGATATGGTGTGTGTTTTGTGCTGAATGCTTCAAGGGACCTTTATATAAAATCCTCTCTGCGCCACCGCCATTGAAAGCAGACGAGAGAGTCCACCGCATGCCTGATGCTCAATGACTACGGATACATGAATGAGTCCAAAAATGAAGAATGGAATCAGAAGTGGTGGGAAGGAAAGGAATAAATGAAAGGCCAGAGGACAAAAAAATCCATGCATGTTTCAATGAACAAAGGTGCCTGTAGGCCTAAGTAAGTGACTAAATGGATCAATGATGTGAGCAAACAATAAGGGCAACAACTGTGTCTAAGGGAAAAGAGGCTGGAAGGCAGAGTGGCATGCCCTGGAAGGACGGAGGGATAACTCTGTGGATTTTTTTTATCACATGTCCTTGTCAGAGACAGTGCGTGCCAGTCATCACGCAGCTGCCTTGTTTTCAATATTCTGCCGTTTAGAGCTCTTAGGATGCCGCTGAGATGTTCTCGTAAGTCGCCATGACAACGGGGCGTCTAAGAGCCGCACCAAACCACTGAAAAGGAGAGGAACTTGGGACATCGCGGAAGAAGGAAAAAAAGCAACAACGCTGCGACTGGCAGTTTTCTACTCCCCACCTCTAATGGGAACTGCCTCTTTCATCTGCATCGTCCCTTTCACTTTTTCATTGACGTGGTTGTGGCCATTTTGCAACAAGATGGGCCCCTTTCACTAGCTCCTTTTTCATTTTTATTTTAGCCCATCATATTATTGGATGCTCTGCTCCATTTTAATGAGATTTGTGTCATAAGTCTTGCTGCTCGGGTCTTCGCAAAGAAATTGCGCTTGATACGACATCCATAATTTATGATGGGTCTCTGTATGAGAGATTATATTCATTCCAGTGTGTATGGGTCAGGACGACTGGTTAAGCAAGCTGTTGGTTTAACGCCCATTTAATGGAACGCGAAACCAATGGCATTACTGGCGAAAGAAGCCCCATTCTTCACACTTGATACGGTTAGAAATGCTGCAAAAAAAGACGACAAGGAGGTGATGAATGGCATTGTTAATGTCACACATATTCCGTGATTCAGCCTGTGTGAATGAATCTATTTAATCACCTCCTCTCTATACATGTGCACACAGTCACACTGTAAAATCGCTGCCTCGTTTCTTCCCATCGGCGTCACACATGACTGTTTCAAAGCTATCCCTTCAATAAAGAGCTTATAGTATGAAATAATTCCTCTGGCCTACATGCATTTCAAATGAGCAAAAGCCGAAGACTGTGACAGTGTTGGTAACCTCTCACTTTCTCTCTCTCTGCCTGTCTCTTCCTTTCAGACTCTCTCTCACCCCCTGTGATGTTGTCATAGCGACACAGCCATTGACATTACATGTGTTTTTCTAATGCCGTACAATGTGGGGCGAACAAACAACCTGAAGCGCGGCACCCTATCAGAATACAGATGTCACTCATACACTTACAGTGGCACACTATGAGCGTTTGCTCAAAGAAAACGCGGAAAAGGGAAGAGAGACAAAAGAGAAAAGGAAGAGCGAACATAGACAAGAGGACATATAAGAGGCATATTAACATAGAAAGACTCCTGCAGTAAAGCGAAACCAAATGAAGGAAACAGAGAGATGACAGAAAAGCGGGTGAACAGTGAGAGAGCGGGCAAATACTATAAAACACGGGAAGAAAAGAGAAGAGAAAAAGTCGAGAAGCAGAAAAGGAAATAAAAACAGGCAGACATGAGAACTACAGCTAGCATTCAGCTTTGAATGCCAGCTGTGTCATGTTTCACTTGCTAATGCTTTTGGAGGAGAAAGAATAATAATAATAATGACAACACTATACACTATATGCTAACACTATATCTTTCTGCAATTGAAAAAAAATGTAAAAAAAAGGCTGAAAAATGGCTGATTCTATCATATATTTTCACTATCAAATACTGAATGTTTGAAAAGTATGCAAGGATTAGAAAAGCTCAGAATGTGTTTCCATGTGCCTTGCCCATGCACTTTTGTTTTGTTTGGTCTGCCTCCTCCTCAGTGTGTGCACCTGGTGTCATATCTGTAACCCGTTCTAGTCTCCAGGTGGAAAAAATAACATTAAACTGTAATAAATAAATAAATAAACAGTAAGAGTCCATTCATATATGTTGAAGTATGTTCTCTGTAGATGTGTGGCTAATTTTCATTTAGAATATATATACATGCCCATACTTTTGCATACATCTCTACATTACTGACTGCAAATGCAAATATGGTTGCCTATTGGTAACAGAGGCAAGCCAGCAAGCAGATGGGTTTTGAGTTCAGCTCTCAGAATTGAGTGGGTACTCCATGTTGTGCCTTTGGGCAAAGTACTTAAACCCCCCTCACCCCAATGCCACAGGTGGCGGCGTTCTACTGCCCCAGACTATAATTAGGTAACATTATTCGTTAGTGGGCAAAGTAGAACATATTGAGCAATAGTGTAATAACTGGTGGATTCATGTGCAGACATAGTTTAGTATAAAAGTCAGCGTGAACATCAAAATACCAAAAAATGACTATGAGAATGCAAACTGTGATAGCTAGGGTAATCCAAAGTCATGATCCATAGTATATTCCAAGTCAGCCAGTTGTAAACAGAAGCATGAGGGCAAGACAGAGAGCAGAATCCAAGTAGAACAGAGAAATGAGTTAAAGACCAGTAACACAAGTATAACAGGCAAGGTGAGAGGGATTGGGTCAAAGTAACAAAACAATTCAGCAACATTAGTTCTAAAACAGCAACATAACATTGCTACACCATGAAAGGTACTACTTCACAATGCTAGAATCAAAACACAGTCCTAAACAGTCCTAAAACAAGAAGTCTTGTGACTAATCTGGGTACTGCTAGCTATCTCTCTTAGCAGTGAGGAGGGTGAACGTCAGTGCAGGATGTCACAAGTAGCATAATGTTACTTTCAGTTGTTAGACATATAAAACAGTCAAATCAAACTTAGAAACAACTATAATGCCTCGCGCCAAATTTCATATTAATACATTGCCATTAACTCTTATCCAGTGACTCATATCCACACAGTTTTTACAGAGGTCGGTGAATGGAACCCAAAGACTCCTATAGCTGTAACATGGTATCCTTTCCTAAGCAGGGAACGAAGCCCCAGTATGCTGCACGTCAACCAGCAACAAAACATGTTATGCTTCATGAAACACTGCTTTATTCTGTTACTTGTCTCACATGGACTATCACTTCAGACTATCACCATATATGATCAATATTCCCAAATTTAGAAGGAACATACTTTTTTTCAGCTTTATGTGTCTTATAGTTGCTTAGTTTCACAGCTGATTAAATGATGCTCTCTACTGTTTTTGTTTTTGGACTGAAAATTGATATTCATGGCCTAAAATGAAAGCCTAGCTCTAACAGTCATGGTTGACCCCTGTAAATGCATAGGCATATACACTATATGGACAAAAGTATTGGGACACACTTCTCAATTACTGAATTCGGGTGGCCCCATGGGCGCCGGAACCATTAATCATTCATTTCGTCCCCCCCACTTTTCCCCCTCAGAAACAGTCCACAATCTTGTGGAAAGCCTTTTAAGGAGAATGGAAGCTATTATAGCTGCAAAGGGGGGACCAACTCCATGTTAAAGTCAATGTATTTGAATGCAATGTCGTTATAGTCCCTGTTGGTGTAATGATCAGGCGTCCCAGTACTTTTGTCCATATAATGTACTTCACTCCTCAGTCACATCTTAGGCTCATTTATTGAACGAATGCTTCTGACATCTAAAATAAGATGTTAATGATTTGTATTCGAGTCAGAACGCATGCCTGCACTTAATCAGAAATTGCTGCACTGCATCTAAAAGAAGCGGCAGTGAGGTGGAATTGTGGGCCTGCAAGCCTGGCAGCATCTCTTTTCTTGTCATATTTGATGTGTTACTTTAAGCAACATAGTTCCTTTGTGTTACAGCCCCCAGAGTGTGTGATTTAATAGGTTTAATCCAGTAAGTTTAATAACGTTTAGTTAATAAGATTTTCTCATAAAGTGTAGTGGAGCCTGCATGAAGAGGTTGTTTATTTAGGTTATTTAGTCTCATAACCAAAGATGCTTTACATGTGCACAATCACACCACTATACAAAAAGTGAGAATGAGGTGTTTTATGTTGGGCTTTGTTTTAGGCTGGTCTTTGAAAGAAGGAACTGAAGAGCAGATTCAAATGGGACTACAAGCTTTACACTAGTCAAGGTGTGTGTCTGAATATTTGTGTCTGTACATTCAGAAAAGGCTGTGATGGCTCACTCCAGGTACATGTATGGAGGCCTGTGTATAGTACAGAAACTCTCTGGTGGTGTAATGAAGACCTCTGAGGTTGTGAGAAACCTAAGTCAAACTAACTTCAGGTCTAATGCCACATTTACTTATTGACGTTCATAAAATGTCATCATAGCAGAATGTATTGCCTGAGTGTGGGGCCATGGCATTAGCAACTACTTTATCCTAAAAGCATTTTTAAAACATGCTAATGTTTCAAAATGTGAGCTTTTGTAGCGTTTAGCGTATGATTTACATGAGCAGGGGTGCTTGGACTTCAACCACAAGAATCTAGCACCTAAGTTTCCAAAAGAAAAGTTAACCTCTGGGAAGCTCGTGGCCTAGTGGTTAGGGAGTTGCCCCTACAATCAGAAGGTTGTGGGTTTCGAATCCCAGGACTGCTAGTGACACCACTGAGGTACCCCTGAGTAAGGTACTGTCCCCACACACTGCTACCCGCGTGCCCCACGTTGGTGGCAGCCCCCTGCTTCACTTGGTGAATGGGTTAAATGCAGAGAAAGAATTTCACACTGTGTGCTGTGTTCACACGTGACTATAAGGGGCCACTTTACTTATTCCATCACTGTGGCTGACAGCAAAAGTTGGGAAAAATGAACTGGCAGGATTTTCCATTGCTGCTGCGTTTGAACAAATGGAATACCCGATTTCCCGTTGTTTTCTTTCGTACATTGTCCCACAGATGTCGTTGGGGCCTCTGAATTACAAGACCTTTAAGAAGTTGAAATGGTAATGTTGCTACACATGCTACAAGCAACCTAGCACTCTCGCACCTTTAATTACGATTTGTTTTTGTGATGACAACCGTCATAAATATAGGGGTATCTGATCCATTATCAGTTCTCTTCAGCCTTGATGTTGCCTGAAACAGCTGCTTATAGCTGTGAAGTTTTGTTCATTTTTGTAGTTCAAAGTCATATTGTGTCTTAAACCACATTAACGAGTTTGCACCACTTTCATGAAAAAACTGGATATGGTTTGAGTGGGTTGAGAGAGGTTTTGGGGAGGTATTTATGGAAAAAATTGGGTGACTATCAATAGTTTAGTCAATAGATAGATGTGGACTTGGCTGATCAAATCTGGTAAGATTTGTAGATTTTTGGCTGATCTGCATATTTTTTGCTGAAAAATCCCTAAACAACTTTCTTATTAAAATGACAGAGATAGGTTTAGGACAAAATGACAGGCTGTGAAACTCATCTGTTATTCACAGAGCATGATGGGGCATTTTTTTCTGCCATTTATATTTCCTATAGATCAAAAAACCCCTGACTTAGCAAACTAGTCTGGATGCTAAAGTTGAACTACGAAATGACAACACATCCCCTCAGAGGTCAATTAGTAGAGGCCACACTAGGAGCACATTAGTAGCTGCCTTTGACTAAATTTTGAGAAAAATGGGGCATGTTACCAAAAAAACGAGGCAGCGACATGACGAGAATAAGCCGAAGGTGGAGATGGATGACAGACAGAAGAGACAGCAGCTGTGTGTGGATGGATTGAAAGAAGGAGGGGAGATGGGAGGTTGAGTATTTAAACATCAGAAACATTGAGAGGATTTTAATGTCTCCATTAAAACAGCATTAGTATGGTGATGAGCAGCAGTCTTTCTCTACCATCATCACAGCTGTGTGTGTGTGTGTGTGTGTGTGTGTGTGCGTGTGTGTGTGTGTGTGTGTGTGAGAAAGAGAGAGAGAGAGAGAGAGAGACAATCAGTACTGTTTCAATATCACTGCACACATTGGGAATATTGTTACACTGTGTGTGTGCGTGTGTGTGTGTGTGCACATATGTGTGTTAGTAACAGCTCAGTGCCTTTTCAATATCACCACATTGCACTGACCATAACCCCAGGTCTCTGGGTGAGTGTGTGCATGGATTGTTACATTGTGTGTGTGTGTGTGTGTGAGTGTGTGTGTGTGTGTGTGTGTGTGTGTGTTCAAAGTGTTCTTCAGAGAGCATTTTCAACATCACCAAACACTCCAAAAATGAAGGTACATTACAAGCATGTTCAAAACTGCATTATTTTCACAGCCTGAGATCGAGTCTATGAGTGTGCGTGTTTGCAAGAGTGAGTTACTGAGGAGAAAGGGAATGTTGAAACCTGCACACCTCTTAAAGCAATAGCTTAGCAAAAAAAAAAATCTCAATTTTACCCCTACCCCAAAACACTTGTGGTTTCTGAGCATGACTTTGGTTCTCAGTCCTGGTCCTGGAGTACCACTGCCTTTTATGTTGTAGTGTTTTTCCAGCTCACATCAGTAAGCGCTTGTTATAGTAGAATTACACCAGTGTTTTCACTAATTAAGATGTAATCAGTCATTTGGAGAGGTCTGATGGTGCTTTGTAGCGAAACTCACCAACTTGAATTTCTTCATATCACAATAGTGATGATAGGAACCAGACAGCCTAAAATCTCTAAAAGTAACCTTATGGAAATTCAATACATGAAAAGGCAACAAACATGTTACCTGATGCCTGAGACACTGCTTTATGATAGCTCTGAGGTAAGATAATTAATTTTCCATTCAGTATAAAGAGGTACATATAGGGCATTGTAAGGCAAAATAAACACCAACATATTTTTTTTACCACTATTTTACCTTTTTGATCATTAAATATATTCATTAAGAAAACACGTATAGGATCATTGGTTGCTCCTTGTGTTGTAAACATCGCAACGCCTTGTTCCTTTCACCAACACAGTAAAGTAACCTCAGCTGATAAGTTTCTTTATAATGAGCCATTTCAGATCAAACAACCCTGAATGACTATGTCAGCTTCTGAATGTCCTTTAATTTGTTCATAAGTTGCATCAGGTGTGTTGGAAGCAGGAGAAACTGTAGGACATATAAAATGGTCAAAACTGCACAGCTAAAAATATCAAATCTCTTTAAAGCCAGACACAAAAATGCCTTTGAACTGATCATCCATTTTTTGAGTAAGGACAGATCACCAAACTACCATTTTAGATTCATAATATGCTCTCTTTACAAAAAAGGCACCAAGAAGTCATTTTTGCATGATGCCACAGAAAATCCAAGTTGGAAAAACCACATAATGTAAGGGATTTAGAAAGAACCGTTAAACTGACAAAGAACCTTTATGTTACATGAACGTTCTTTGAACCTTCAAAATATTTTTCATATGCACAGATCTCTTCATCAAAAATGGTTCTTTAGCAAAGCAAAGGGATTCTTATGTGGCATTACTCAAAGAACACTTTGTGGCACCTTTTTTAGGCATGGCTCCTTGGAGTGGTACAAACAGAAATTTGATATCCAATCTGGCATTTTCTGTTGATATGGGACTGATACTGATACCTGTATGTGTTGGATCTGGCCATCTTTAATTAGTTTAAAAAACCTCAGGCTTTTAAAGACAAACATTGTCAAGGCCAGGTGTGCCTTTGTAACTTTGGGTCCTGTGTCAGAGACTGAGACTTATAATTAGAACTGCCACTAATGATTAGGTCTACAATCCAGGAATCTATCGACTATTAAAGCACCCATTTCATGAGAAACCCATTTTTCTCTCTTGTTTAAGTAGTTTAATATAGTACATTTAGCTGTAAAAGCAGTCTGCAGCACATTTAGCCATATCTATACAGATATGGGCCAATTAATTGATTGATTGACTAATTACATTTTTTCCCTCTGTCATTTCCCTTTACTTTGCCATTATGCCTTAATTAAAGTTATCTCTTTGCTAGTATTTTTTTCTTTCATCATTCAACAAGACAACAGTAGTCACACTGCCCCCTGCACTTCCTATAGTGTACTGCAGTCTGTCAGAATGACAGAATTTCAGTTTTTGCATCAACAAAGTGTCCACTTTTATATAAAACTAACAATACTGTGGACCTAACCATAATGAAATAAAACAGGCTCAGCACCCTGCCTTCATACCGTAGCATCTGACAGCACGGCATGGATGCTAGTTTGGGAAACAGGGGGTTAGCCTTGCTTTTTAGAAAGAGATCTACCACGTTTGCATGCGTGATGACATGCCTGGGATGGTTAGGGAGATTTGTGCTCTGTTGGTGACAGCCTGCGATATTTCCCAGTGCACTCTGCCACCATAACCAATTATCCTATTTACATGCAAAACGACACTGAATACGCTGCCACTGTAGAGACGGCCGCAGGGGGAAACGAGAGCAGAGGAGAAACAGAGGGATGAGACGGAGCTTGGAGCTGATAAAAGAGGAGAGCATGAAGGAGGCATGGATCTAGGAGAGAGGGGAGAGAGAGAGAGACAGAGCGAGAGATGAGATCAAAGATGAAGCAGCAACGTTTACATGCAGGGGAGCAAGGATGGAGGGAGAGGATGAAGGAATGCAGTGATTAAAACAAAGACGAAGAGGAGATATAGGGAAAAACAGAAGTAGAGGAAGAAAGAAAATGATGGAGAGAGCAAGAAAGAGGAAATGGAGAACAATATTAGATAGAAATATGAAATCAAGTAAAAGAAGGTGCAGAAAAGACAAAAAAAGAATCGGGCAAAAAAAAAAAACACACAAAAAAAATGAGTTCAGCAGAGATAGACGATGAAGGATGAATAATGGTGGTAATCTGGTCAGACACACACAAGTGATTCGGCAGGTGAGCATTTATCACACTCCATTACCTTAAGCAGTGACAAAAAGTCAGCAGTAGGGGGCAACAAGTCTGTAGCATTAGCTTCACTTCACTGCTTAAGCAAGTCTGTTCTGCTCAGAGACACACTTTGGGCTTTAAGGCAGGCTGTGTTTAAGGTAAGCATTTGGTTCACTGGAAAAAAAAGAGGCTCAGCCTTCTAAAAATATCCAGACCATTGTGCCAATTATTGGTAACTGGTATGCTGTCTGTCGAACAACAAGGACGAGTGAAAAAGCACTCCTGGAAGTTGGTTCAGTCCTAATGAAACCTTCCTTACGATAGCTCAACCCTTTCCAGTGACATGTTACAATGAGTGGCTTTTAAAAAACAGGAGATTTAAGAATCGTCCATTTGGGCAACATTAAAAAAACTCAGCCTTATAAAAATCCATCTTGTTATGTTCAGTCTTGATGACTGTCTTCCTGTCTGTGTTTATGGCCCTCTTTGCAAAGCGGAAGTTTGCAAAGCATCATGTTTTGTTACCTTCCTTATACTAGCTCGCTGTACTCTGGTGGCAAGTTAAAGGGACCATATCATGGAAAAAGGACTATATCACCACCCACTAATAATCTGTTATTTTATTATATCTGTTATAGTTATAGTTATAGTTATTTGTTACTTTGTACAAATAACATATATAAGTTATCTTGTTCCCATGGATTACCATTGCTACAACGCACTTATTGCATCTTAATTACCATGTTTCCATGCCCAAGTTGTGAGCGCACATTAGAATGCCATTAGCATTCCAACACCCCATCTCATGAAGGGATGTTACCATCTGGGCTTCATATAAGAGAGGCAACACGATGCCAACATTTGTTTTGTGATACAGTTTCCTATATTGAAACCTTGAATACTGGCCAGTACCTATACCAATTCAGTAATATTTCTTTAAAAATCACAGTGGTTCAAAATAAGCTGGTTTGAACTGAAGTGCTTAAAAAGAATACCTAAAAGTACGCTCTAAAGCTCATACTCTCACACTCTCTAACATTCACTACCCCACATGAAGAAAGACACAACAATATCACAAAACAACACATTTTTGCTATTTCAGGCCACTTGTTTGAATTAGATTTATTCTTTTTTTCACTTTGCTATTCAATCTGGCATTTTCTGTTGATATCGGACCGATACTGATACCTGTATCTGTTGGATCTGGCCATCTTTATTTAGTTTAAAAAACCTGCCTTTTAAAGATACACCTTGTCAAGCCAATTATTGATGACTGGCATCCTATCTGATGAGCAACAAGGGTGAGAGTAATGGCACTCCACAAAGTGGAAATTGCTCAGTGTTTTCCAGAACCTTCTCCAGACTAGCTCAGCGTTTTCCAGTGACACCTAAAAGTGACAGGCTTTTAAAGCCAGTTAAGAGATTTATGATTCTTTCAGTTTAAGACTGACTGTCAATAAGAGCTCCCAGCTCTTAAAAGATAAGTCAGTGCTCTGATTTGATGCTGCTCATTTTCTTTTTTCTTTTTTTTCGGAAATGGAATGAATTACGAGAACTATGACTGACAAGCAGGGAGATCAGCAATTCCCCCTAGTATTGGCTGTCAAATGCAAGTCAAACACAGGTGGAATTGTTCGTGTGAGACAAATAGAGGGAGCAGAGCATAGGGTCTGTGAAAGTGAGACTCTTTTAGAAACCTGTGATAGCACAAGAGGTTCCAACCTGATGGAAGCATGCCATGCTGGCGTTCTTTGAAACCCATCCATCTGGAGCACAATGCAAAGCAGTTCAAAGCACTGCTCAAAGCCCTGTTTAATAAAAATTTCAAAGCAATAAAACACCAGCTCCATATTTACTTTATTATTTTATGAAGCTGAAGAGTACTGTGCAAACGTATGTGTGCCCTTTTGTTTATTTAATTTACAGTTGCAATGGCCAAAAGAAAAGTAGGAAGCAAAAGTACACAGACAACACAAAGTATACTCTTTCATGCACCCACAGCCACTCCTCCATCCTTCCAGTCTTAAACCATACAAGTTACAAGTGTGTCCTCCCAACAAAAGATCTCTCTGACATTCTGTTTCCCTTTAAAGAGACACAAACATTCGCACAAGCTGCTACCCACATACACCTCAGCTGCCACACACATTTCTTTCTCTTGTGCATCTACAATGGCTAAAGGATAGATTTCTGGGGAGATTAGATAAAGGATAATCCACTTGAATGTGGAAGAGGATAGCCCAAAAAGAAAAAAACACAATTTCCAAAATGTTAGAAAATGGATCTCCTAAGAATGGTACTTGGTATTCCACCAAAACTCTGCAATAAACAGCACTTAGCTTTCACCTCTGAGAAAAAAAAAAAAAGCTCCACTCTCACTTCAGATCTGCAAAAATCCACATTTTTCTGTCCATCCCCCCACTGTGAGAGCACAACTCAACACCGCAGGTCTGAAAGAATGTGAAGCTGTTGAGAAAATGTCAAAATGAAAGAAAATTTGCACTTGACCACTGATATTTGAGATGTTTTTCTGCAGTTTTCAAACTACTGAAAAAAAGCACGTACTTAATGACAATTTTGACTGTAAATTAAGTAGGGTGGTCACTGACGTTTGCATTTCAAAATGCTCCAAGAAATTCCTACATTTCTCAACATGAACTATATCCTGAAGCTTGTTTCAGAACAGCGTAGATTTTGAAAATAAAAAATTCTTTGCTGGGATGATCGAGTTGCTGTAGTCCTGAAATGTTCCACACTGCTCATGGCAGATCAATATGTAGCTTCTGCTTGATAAATATTGTATGCAGCAGAAGTTCTGGTTCGGCTTGTTATGTTCATTCAGAACAGGCTTTATACTCATTCCATTATTCATTCCGAAACTGATTTTGATTTTCTTTCATGCTTGACCTACTTTATTTTGAATTTAAGTAGGGTAATATCAGTCAGTTTACATGTAATTTAGCATGGAAAAAGAGAAAAGAAATGTCCCCGAATCCTTTGAATAGTTGCCTCACACTTTCAGTCTGAAGCCTCGGGCTCATGATGTGCAAAGATACCATTAAGCTCTGCTCATGAGAAATCTAAAGTATCTTATTCAAGAGTCAGTGGATATATGCCAGTGTTGCTCAGTCCCAGCTTTGGGACTGCGTATTGCACTGCACACTGACTAAACTCATCAGCTAATGATCATGCTCTTAATGAATTGAATCGTGTGGATAACAGCAGAGAAAACCCAAAAGTGTCTGTGCAGTGAGAATGTTTGCATGCAGTACTGTTCGCAGGTTCTGAATTCCATCATATTATCATCATATTATAAATGTGGTCTGTGCCAAAGTTATGATTATTATGATACCTTTGAAGTAATATGTTTTGTTGTTTTCAATATATTAACCTCAAAAACAGCAAATAACTAAAACGTATGCACTAAAACTGACAGAAGAACAAAACAATGCAATGAAAGTTTTATGAAGAGGCACCTTCCCAGGCACCTTCAACTCTTTGCCATGTTTCTCAAGCCACTCCTGCCAGTTTTGTAGTGTGGCTGAAAGAGACCATGGCCATTAGGAAATACCATTGCCATGAAGTGGTGCACTTGGTCTGCAACAATGTTTAGGTCGGTGGTACAAAATTCCATCTACATGAATGTACATGAACGCATAGACTGTCCACATAACATAAAAAAAAAAACTTGATTCATCAGATCAGGCAACCTTCTTGCATTGCTCCATGGTCCAGTTCTGATGCTCACGTGCCCACTGTAAGCAATTTTGGCGGTGGGTAGGAGTCAGCAAGCTGTGACACACTGTGTGTTCTGACACTTTTCCATCATAGCCATCATTAATTTTTTAAGACATGTGTACTACTGTATGCTTTCTGTGGGATCAGGCCAGATTGGGCTGGTCTTCGCTCCTCATGCACATCAGTGAGCCTAGGCCACCCACAATCTGTCTGTTCATTTGCTGCCCAATATGTCCCACCTCTTGACAGGTGCCTTTGTAATGAGATAAACAATGTTATTCATTCACCTGTCAGTGGTTTTTATGTTGTGGCTGATCGGTCTATATTTATGTAGCATTTTGGGAACAACAATAAATGATTAAATTCTGATTAATATTTTGTACCTATTCTATTAAATTCTTGACTTCTCTTTCCATTTCTTGATATATATTCAATATATTTATTAAAAGACCTTCCTGTGATGTTGCACAGGACTGTTAGCCATATTAGAGCAAAGGTTCTACTGATCTATCACCTGGCTGATAACTTTGCTGAAACAGGCAAGTATGTTACAGGTTGAACTGACACACCGGAAACTAAGAAAAATAAAAGGTAGCATAAACTAAAAACGCAAAGATTTAGCTTCACTTCCAGTTCTAAAATATTTAAATTAAAGATGAGTTTTATTGACTTTATTTTGTTTATTTGAATTTAAAGAGTGTGAAAACTGATAACTGATAATCACACCTGTAAGTAAAATGTGGTACAAAATTTTAAAACGATATATAAAATTATACTGATTGACATTTTCAGTTTCAGAATATTTAACCTCTTGCAATCAGAATTGTCAAATAATTTTCTTTTTCATTCCAGTCCTATTTAAAAGTATTTAAAAATGTAGCTGTGTATGATATAGAACAATGATTCCAAAACTTTTAAATGGTGATTCCAGACTTCCAAACTTTCCAACATACAATGCTGGTTAACAACAAACTTTGGATGCATCCTCAAGTAATTTATCTAGATTTACCTGATTCTGTCTGGCACCCTCTGCGTCTGGTTGCCATCTGTCATGCAGTTCCCAGCAAAGCTTGTCCCTCTGGCCCCGCCGTACTCCCTGCGAAGGGCCATGGCACCATGCGTCAGCACCGACACACCCTTAGCGATGCGCCGGCGGGGCTCGTCTCGCCATCCCTGTGGTCGAACGGTAAACAGAGCCTTAGGCAGACCCTCTACTCCCAGTCCTGACAGAGCCGGCCCCACAGCAAACCACATGTGTGAGGGAGTGGCCTGCCCTGACAGCCACGCCGCTTTAAAAATCTGCTCCGCCTCTTCATGAGAGCAGTATAGGAGTCGAACCTAAAACAAAACAAAACAAAAATAAAAAACATGGCAGAACAAGATGAAGGCTGTTAGAGTGGTGGATTGGGGAGGGGGGTGTGGAATGCACTGCTGTTCAACATTTAATCAGGTTCCATTCAGTTCCAGTTTTCAAAAATATAAAAGCAGATGGCTGCAGATAAATATTAGAAAACATTTCTAATATGGTAGCCTTTTAAAATAATTAATAGGAAGCTGTAAAACAAAAAGAGCTGTTGAGGATTCGAAAATGATAGAAAACTGTATGGTTTCAACATTTAAGTATTTACTTGATACTGTAAACCCAGAATAAAACATTGGAAAATACCCTTTGGAGAACTTTTTCCCTATATTGTACAAGTAACAATAATGACAATAATGATAATATTAATCATCATCATCGTTATTATTATTATTATTATTATTGTTGTTGTTGTTGTTGTTGTTGTTGTTGTTGTTGTTGTTGTTGTTGTTTTGTTGTTGTTGTTGTTGTTGTTAATAATAATAAATACAATAACAAACTAATAATCTGACAAGTGATTCCGGAGTTTTGAATGGAAGTGCATGTTTACCAGAATTCAAGACTTGTGATTAGCTTTGTTTGAAGACCACAGCAGCCCACCTAATCAAGGTCTTAACAGCGCATTTGAGAAGGAAGGTCAGCTGTATTGGAAACTCATCTTGGTACTGCCGTACATTTTTTCGATCGGCTGTTCGCAGTCTCTTCCCTGGTGAACCGAAGCGCTGGGTTTTTTTTTCGCTCAAGGCCTTCTCAAATGAAAGGCTTGAAGAACATCTACTCGCAAGACTCAGCTTAGACTGCCGCAGTGGACAGGGCGCTTCTTCAACAGAAATGTTGATCATTAGTGTTGTAGACATTAAGCCCCAGGTTTCCAACCAAACGTCTCTTGAAAGGTGAGGGATTTGCTGGTGATTGAATACCCTCCTGCCAGCAGAGCTGGAAGCCAAGAGGAATATTAAAGAGAAGGAGCTTCTTCAGAGCATTTATTTACCACTGATCCTAAAAATATCTACAAAACAAACTCTGAGAAATAAAGTGCAGTACAATAGAACGGGACAATCTGATTATATTTAGAGTCACAATATGTCCCTATGCCTTTCTGAGAATATCATGAGTACCCAAAGAGCACAGAGCAACCGTTTCATTATAAAGAGCACAATTATTCCTGTTATTGTTTTATCTTTAGTGATTTATATTGTTATATGTTATTTTTGCTGTAATATTTTTTATAAGTCCCAACTCATCACAAAAAATATTGATTGCGATATGCTGTGCACTGTGAAAATTTAAGTATCTTGTATCTTGTTATTTCTGCCACATCTCCAATAACATCAAGAACTATGAGTACAAATGAGTTTTTTTAATCGTTTCACACACTGTGCTGCACTAAATCTAATTAAACAGAACTATTTATGTTCTGTTTATAATGAAACTGGCAGTTGGGCAGTGTTCTTTAAGCACTGATAATATCCCTGTATAGTCAGAACAGTGAGTGGATTATGACATAATTTATCACTGTAGCAATAAATATCTTCACATTCACCACATTCAGAACCCTAAAACACATACACACTACACAGTTAGATGGTCAGGACTGAATCAAATACCCACCATGGTTCATATTTTCACACTTCCACCATTTTGGGCCTAGCCAGCATTCTCTCATGCAATATGCAAACAGTGAATGAAGATGAGAGGCACCAATACTATACACAGAATTTAAAAACAAGAACTAATTAGGGATGCACAAAAATGGAATAATTATCAACCATAAAGCCGTAATGCATTTTTCTCCCTTCTTGATATGTTCTCATGTGAAACATAGCATTAGGGAGGGTTTCTGAGTTAGCTGAGTGTTTTCACTCTGTGAGGGGGGCAGGTGGAACATAATATTATGATATTTGTAGAACCCGGTAATATGCAACAATGCCAGGATAAAACCATTAAGCCTGACAATTACCAGATTAGTTAAACCAGGTGTTTTGAGCACGGTGGTATTCATTTTAGTGAGTTTTAAAAGAAATAATAAAGTCACACAATAATAACTGCACACACAGCAGCTGCATGATTATTGGCACTCTTGGTAAAGATTAAAAAAGGTCTTTGTGAAAACATTTTTTGGTAATTCGAATCTAGTGAACCTTGCAAAGAACACAAAAGAAAAAATAAAACCATACGTGTCACAATTAACATCAGTATCCATTAATCTCCATCTGTCAACATAACAGCATAACGATTAACCCTTAGAACACAAGCGGCACGGATCTGTCCCAGCAGCACAACAAATGGTAAATAGTTGTCATACGGCAAAACAGCTCCTTATATGGAAGTTCCCCCGGGTTGGGGAAAACGTCATACTGAGCTTTGTTTGGTGTTCCTATGTCACGTAGAACCAAAGGTATTGTAAATTAAAAACATACAATAATTACAACCACTACTGGGGTTTTAAAAATGGCATCACACGCAAATGCCCATAAAGAATGAAAATGCACTTTTTTTTTTTTTTATTTTACACCTTAGAAACAAACAGAAAAAACACAAGATAATTGTGGATGGGAAAACTCACCAAGCGAAAGTGCAGCAAATGGCAAGCAAACACCAGTTTTAAACTGCTTTTATTTGTTGAAATCAAATTCGATTTGGGTGTCTGTTTTGGATCCCTATCCTGTCGGAAGATTTTTACTTTTTAGGCATAGGCAGCCCAATTTTGAGTTGTTATTTTCTTGCTACTCGATGGAGTCCTTAATTAAAATCTAAAGAACCTGATCTCACAAAGCCAAAAATGTGTATGAAGTTTTATGAAGTTCATATCACAAACTACTGTTCTTGCTTTATTGCTACCCCGAATAAACGAAACAGTAATAAGCTCTTACCAGTCCAAACTGGGTTCTGAATGAGCTTATGCTCTCGCTCGGAAGAAAACAGAACATCTGACAAAGCAGGAGGCCTTGTACATATTTTATATATTGACAGAAACACAGTGGCACACAGAAAGCTCAGATTCTACACGCTGAAGCTGATAAAATTATTTTACTGTTGACAACATGGTTGCGGACCTGGTGTAACACTTCTGCTGGCGGTTTTAAAGAGGCACCGTTAACTGAATTCATGTGGTTAACAGATCCTCCACCGTATTGAACTATTTTCATCTTTTCTGTATTTTCACCCTTCTTTTTACACCAAATCTACCTTCAGTGATTATTAGCAAAAAGATTTATTTTTGGCTTATGATGTCAAGATGACAGGATCTTCTGCAAATCCTGAAAAACTGTGACCTTTGGGGAAACTTTTCTCTCTCTAAGCATCCTCCTCGCTGTGCGTGGGGGTAAAACAAACAGTAGTCTTCTTCCAGGCAGGTATGCTACAGTTCTAATTGTTTTTCATTTCTTAATTATTGCCCTAATATTGGATACGGACATTTTCAGGTGTGTCGCATTTGTGTATTCTATTACCAACCCAATGTCGATGTATGACTAATAGAATCTGGCCACTGTGTCACCCCATATTTGTACCCCAGTGAAACAGAAAGTCTGCATTTTTTTCAGAATGACCACTTAAAGAGTTCCTGAACACTCTTTAAGTGTGCTTAAAAAAAGGTGAAATATAAACCTGGACATACTTTAGTCACATTTTATTCATAAGCATTTCTTTGTATGTCTAAAAATGCAGCACAGGGTTTTATTAAAAAGCAAGATTAGAGGTTGCTTGATTAAATGTACATCTTGTTTTCACTGTGAAATGTGTCTTATCCTTGTGAAGACATTTTATATATGAGCTTTTTTACCCGTCTTTACTGATGTTGCCAATAATTACGGACTTTACGTGCATGAGCATAAAGGTATTATAATTACTGGCTATTTTTCAAATATCAGGTTGATAATTTAAAAAAAAAACATAGATGTGGGTCCCTAATCTGGACCCTAGATAGACCGCTGGGTACTAAAACTTTTGTATAAAGTGCAATTCCTCAAGTCACATCTCACATCTCTCTTTTTTTGGACAGTTGCAGAACATGTTCCCTTCTCCTGTCACACACATCAGTCCCACTGGCACTGACCCCAATTTTAACGTTACTCTGTAACTATTTAGCGTTGTGTTTTTTTTTTTTATTCTTTGCAAAGCTGTTTGACTGCATAGGGGACACATTGACATGTGGTTTGAATTATCGCCTAAATCAGACACTGATTAGGGTCTCGGGAGTCCAACTTCTCGGACACTGGGGAGAATTAATCAGCCGATTCACCGAATGCAGAGAACAGCTGCCCGCGTGGCCAGCCGGTGGGGAATTGAGGTGGTCACCTTTGGGTCAGATGGAAACTGTCATTTAATGTCACGCTGCTCAGTAACATTACGGGATGCCATCTCCCCTTTCGTAGGTTCCTCGACCCCCTTCTCTTAGAAGCCTTCTCATAAAGGCCACGGTTTGAGTTGAGAAAGGGAGGCAGAGAGGGAAAGGCATAGAAAGCGAGGAAGAAATCAGGAAAAGTGAAAGTGAGTGGAGAACTGAAAAAAAAAAAAAATAGGGAAGAAAGCCAAGGATTTTGATGCGATGAAACAGCCTTAACTGATAGCAGAGAAGGAGACAAAGAGTGCGGAAGCGTGAGACAGTGATGGAAAGGTTAATAGAGACATGAACAAGATTAAGCTCAGAGGAAAGAGAGGAAGGGAAGGTATGAAAGCTGCATATAGGCGAGCCTTTTAAATGTTTTCGTAGCATGGCAGTGGTAGACTGTAGAGTAATTATTCTAGAAGGAGGTGGTGTTAAGCGGTAATGGTGCTATTACAGCGGCATAGTTAGCCCCCTTTTCATTCTCATATTCACATTTCTATAATTAACCAAGATTGATTGGATAATACGGTTGTTAATGGTACTGCCAGTGGGGCCACACTGAACTGAAATGGGAAAAAAAAAGAATGAAAGAAAAAACACAGAAAGAAAGTACAGAAATAGAAGACAAAACAAGGAAGTAGTGCAGGCTGCAAAATGGTAAAATGGGTCAGAGTTTCACTGTAGTTACAGTGCAAGAGGAAGAAAATAAATTGGGGAGCGTTTTTTTTTTTCCCCTGACCTGTGCTTCATTCTCCTTCAGCAGCCTGCGGGTACGTGCCCCTCCGGGGTCATCGGTGATGTTCAGCATCACCATGCTTTTCCTCTCCCAGCCGATGAAAGAGCCGTCAGTGATGCCCTCCACCATGGCCAGGAAGTCCTCATAGCCGTGGTGACGGGTGGTGACCACAGAGAAGGCCGTCCAATCAAATTCCTCCAGCACCTCAAAGATGACCTCCAGCTGCAGGGCTGTAGAGCAGGAGAACTGCAGGTAGACCGAGCCGCTCTCCTGAGGACACAAAGACGCAAGCAGAAATTTGTCAGAATGTCATAAAATCTACAAAATGTTTCTTTACGCTTTGGTGCTGAGGCAAAAAACGCAACCATATCTGCCTTTTAAAGGGACCTTAAACTAAAAACATCATATTTTTTTAGCCATGAGAATGAATTGTATTTGATACTGGGGCTTTAAGACAGATACATGTAAATGACCTCTATTCAGACTAGCTGCCTCATTCAAAAGCAGTCTGAAACACTCCTTAGACATATCTCAAACCTAAGGACACATCTGAGCTGGGCTGCATTTCTTAGCTGTTCCTCCACTGAAGACTGTCCCACTTCACAAATAGCCATAAAAATACACCCTTCCTTTCATTTGAGGGATTCGGCTGGTGCATTAATCTAGAACTTTGATCACCCACAATCCATCACATCCAGTGTAAAACCATTTGGAAAACAGCTGAACAGTAGTGATAAGACAGTGCAAACCAGAGTTTAAAATGAAATAGATCATTTCATTGAATGTTTTTAAATGTCATTTTTAAATGTGCCACACTTCCTAAATAAGCTGTGACTTGTCAGTGCTGCCTACTGTTCATTTAGGATCAGTGCATTCAGGACAACGTTTATGTTGTGCACTGGTGTCAATCAGCCCCAATTTGGGGTTGGCTGGCACATGTTTTGGGCAGGGTTGGCACAATGTCAAAAGGATTTAAAGTTAAAAAATAACGCAACAAATGATCAAAGCATTTAATTTAAACCAAATCATTAAAAGTAGATTTTTTTAAAATCAGATATTTAATTAATCGACTTGCAGTGAACAGTGGTGAATAAAGTACACAGCTTCTGTACTATAGTAAAAGTAACGATACCACTGAGGTAAAAGTATAACATTGGGGTAAAAGTACTTTCACATTTCACATTTCAAAATTCCTGTTTAATAAATAAGTAGTTCAGATTTCAGCTTGAGCAAGAATTAAAAAGCATACAGCTAAGAAGATAGAACAACTTGTTCCATGAATGTAATGTAAATTTAATATAAATACTGCATCTCTAGTAGTGACGCTTAGTATGTGTACAGTTAGAATTTGCCAATATAAAATATTTATTGGTATCATGACAGATTACAGCATTATATGCCTCCATGTGCTTTTCTGAGCATATTGTGATATTATCGTACTTAAAGAATACTGACCAACTGCATGTCTGATTGTAAACAGAGCATCACAGTCCAGTGTGTAACCTGTTGAATAAAAGCTCAAAGATTTTGAGGTTTTTTTTTAATGTGACACTACTAGCTCTTTTTTGTCCATTTCAACTTTTCAGATATCAAAAAATTAAACACATATTGTGACATATAATGTGTATGTATATACCATATTTACTCAGGGAGACACTTTTTCTTTCTAAAAAACGACAGGTTAATCCTGTTTACATTGTAAAATTCAGAGCTCTTGACTAAATGGATGAATGTTGATCAAGAGGGCCATCAATTTTTATGGTGTCATTTTTGTGAAAGTACCTCTACTGATCTGGAAGTTAAATTTGCCCCATTCTCCCCTACTCCCTTACTCACAACTTCTGTCTTCTATTAAAACATGAATAAATGTTTCCATAAACAGGCCCTTTAATCTACTTTAATGTAATTTCTGAATGGTGTCAGATTTACACGATATGGACAAAAGTATTGGGGCACACCTGTTTTTCAGGCTTTGGGCCAGTCCCCTTACTTCCAGCGAAGGGCAATCTTTATGCTTCAGCATACCAAGACATTTTGGACAACACCATGCTTCCAACTTTGTGGACACAGTTTGGGGAAGAACCTTTT